>JAWVMQ010000081.1:0-235504 GCA_036321185.1 Trypanosoma lewisi | reverse complement strand
TTTGGGGATGTCAGTAAAATCATGCCCCACGTTGCTGGAGCCCCAAATCGACGCGCAGGCGGTTTCCCTTGCTCTGCAACATCGTAAATAATATACCCAATCTTCCCACGATTAGCGTAGTGGGTCACAACTCGTTTGATGTTATATTTACCCTCATACTCTGTTACCTTTTCAGTGGCCCTGTCAAACACGTATGCCTTGAATCCAAAACAATAGATAATCACATCAAGTGACGGATCCCTGCAGTGAAGTAGTTGATAGAGGAGATACGAACCCGCTCCCATTGATTTCCCTATGCCAGGTGTCCCGATCAAGACACGAGCCGACCCTTCAAACTCTCCTGAGACTTCCTCACTGCGCAACTTCCCCGTTAGATCGCCCTGAACAAGCTGCCACACTCTCTCCACCTCAATGTTAACAAAACAATGGAAAATCGGTCTTTTTTCACCCATGGAGTACGGCCATTCTTTTTTGGACGTGAGCACCATCAATCGGCAACGTGGCAGAGAGAATTGATCTACACTTTCACTTATTTGGAGATTTAGACCGTCTTCCTTGAAAGTCCATGACTCCTGTGGTTTCCCTCCCCTTATCTCCATTCCCATCCCTTCACCGCCAGGAACTTCCACAACATGGCTCCACTCTGCACCATACACAGATTCATATAATCCCTCCAAAGCCTTTTTCTTTTCTTCTTCGACCTTTTGCACCGCATCGAGAGCGGCATTGAGCATTCCCTTTGCTGGAGGGCGAATCATATCTTTTTTTGGAAAGTCCCTCCATTGTCTGAGAGAGTGTACATCTTCTTGCTGAAGGGTGAACAATGCATTACATAGAATTACGTGGTTCTGGTAGGATGGTAAACCCATTATATCACCTCGTACCTCCTTACTTTCGATATATTTTTCAGGCTTCATAACAAATGCCGCCATTGAGGGGTTCTTTTTTGATAAAAGATCGTCATCACCAAATTCTCTCCGCAGGAAATCATTCAGTTTCATATCCGGGGCTTGGCCTTTTCCCTCAAACAACACTTCTGTTATTGTACTGTCAAGGGTCCATTTTGGTTGCTCATCTCGCCGTGGCCTTTTACGAGTTACATCCGATGATGAATCATTCGTGCTGCCTGTGGAGTCCAATTTCCCGCTCACAGGACGAGTTCCTTCCTGCGAGCTTGACTCGAGTCTCTCCCCACTGGCACTGCGTGATGTCTTCCCGCTCGGAGGCATTGTTGTTGTTTTCCTTTTATTTCCTTCCTTTGTCGAGTTGGGCTATTCTCAAAAGCGAACCCACAAATACAAAGAGAAGAGGGAAATGAAAAAGGGGAGATACAAACTGTCATTCATATGATATTCAACCCTCAGTGAAAAAGACGGATTTATCCACAAGGGGTTAGGGCATATCAGTAATAGTGTATACGACTCAAACTGTGCATACGAAGCAGAAGGACCGTCCTCCCAGGCACCGAGAAGAAAATAATAATATTGGAGGGGTTTCACCACTTTATCAAGAAAATGTGGGATGCAGAGAAGTGTGTTTGCTCAGGCATCCCTCTATTCACTACTCCATCTCATCCTAATATTAGGCAACACCACAGCTTACAGGTACACCCAAGCACACACAGCGACATCTACACAGATTGACTGTCCTAGTAACAAACTGACTAACAATGTCCCGCGTGTGTTGTCTGCCAACGCAGAAATTATTAACGAATAGGGAAAGAGGAAGAAGAAGCGGAGGTAGGATTCAAGAAGACATCTCCCCCAATACACCTTCACTCCCCCCATCATTCAGTCCAAGAAAATGGGAGAAATGAAACAACAATAACAAAATTAAAAAAGTGCACCATTTCCACTCTCCTCATACTTGTGGTGAGTGCATGTGTATAAACGTCAAATTCGTGGATGATCCGTCATCATTTTCATCCCGGTTAGACTGATTGTATTCATAAGCACACACGCACAGTCAAGCAAACACACATTACACAGAATCGTAGATGTGCCACTTCCCACATCGTTCCCGGAGTTGTGCCTCAGAGAGACTCGACTTAACAGTAGTGGTAAAGGGAATCGTCAAACAGCTTCATCTGTTCCTCTGTCAAATGAGTGTGGTGCCAGACAGCTCAAAGGAAGCGCTACTAGAGCCAAAGATAAAAAAGGACCAACACGTGACAAAACATTCCCAATTGGGGAGAGAGTGGGAAATAAAATAGCACTCGAGACAAAGCTAGGAATTTGTTTCAGAAGCTCAAAAAACAACACTCCCCGCACCATGGTACACACCTCCGCCAGTGTTTCTCTGGAGACATCCCGAAAGCGGACAGTCGGCAGCCTCATTGTGGCACGGTGCAGAGAGGGAATGAAGGTTGAAATCGGGGAACAACGAAAGAGCACATCTTCGGGAGGCCGCACGCTTCTATCGTATGTCAAAATGATACATATTTCACATATAACAACAGAGGCGAGATCAATACGTCTGTTGTTCGAATACAGCAGAGAGCTGGCTGATAGAACCACACTCTCTGATAAGGATATGTCATCACTATTACTTGGATTCTTCCTTTCTTCTTTCACTTGGCAATGTCTCGCCAATTCATGAAACTGGTAGAAGAGCATATCAGACAATTCCATCTCCAACCGTGTCACATTTAACTGTGCAGAGCATGCAGAGATTCTACGTAACATCACGTCTACAGACCCACAGTGTCATATCAAAACAGAATGATTTTAGTACAGAATATTTCTTTGATTTGTTGACCATCATGGCAGGACCGCAGGAGCTCTGTTTATGTATGCGGACTAAATGATACGTTTCGCCACACTCAACAACACTCGCGCAGTCAATTTTTTGTGAGGAAAATGTCACCTCGATTGGTGTGGAGTATGAAACAGTCTCACCACCAGTGCGCCCCTTTCCTCCCAAGAAAATTCAAAAAAATCTGAATAGCCATAATATGAAAGGAAAGTATAAGGAAGCACTCCCGCAGCAGGAATAACAAAATGTTGAATCCATTCCTCCTCTGCATGGGGGTCGCTCTTGGCACGAATGGTATGCCTGACAGATAGACTACTTGCGCTATCCCTGTTCACGATAAACAGGGCTGGAATTAACTCCATAATTTTCTCCATTCCATTCATTTTAGAACGGAGGAGAAAACAATACTGCAACACACCCGGGAAACTCCCCTCCTCAGGAACGTTACAAAAGAGCATTTGTTCTTGAAGACTAGCATCCACCTCGAGCGTCACTGACTTTGCTTTCCCAGCACGCAAAACCAGAGATGTATGGAGTGGAAGGTACGCAAAGTTACTGCCAGGAGAACACGAAAGCAAATCTCCACCCAACGTGCCAATTGAATTTCCCTCTTCTGAAACAAATTCCACATCCGTGTGGGATTTATTTTCCACGCCAAATATATGGCGAGGCACCACACTGTGTACACTTTTGCTGGACTATCATCAGATTTGTCACATCGTCTGCATTCAATATTTAACTCAAAAAAATATCGTAGAGGAAATTCCTCATGCTTCACTACCATACATTCTCCCTCTACAGGATCAGTATTGGTCAAATCCATTCGTTCATTGGCAACATATCTCTTGTCATTTATGGCGCATTCAAATAAACACTCCACAGGTGGACCAAACGGATCATGTCGAAGTGTAATAAACGTCTCGTCAGCTTCCACAACTGTCTCTTCCACAACGTCATTGTTTATGTAAAGGAGTATTTTTATAGGGAACCGAGTGCTGTTATGAATACCAGGTCTCACAGGGGTGAGAAGCATGGTAAGGAGGAAACTCTTTAATGCATACGTCACATCCACATAATATGCTGAGGATCCGGAAAAAGAAAACATCGTAAGGCAAACCAATGGAATCCCCACAAATGAGTTCTTCACTCGATCTAATACTTTTGTCCATTGATACAAGACACACGAAACTTCTCCCGGACGGACCATTATAATTTCATTCCCTCTTCCAATAGAACAAACCACAACAGCACAGGATAAATACCTCATGATGTGAAAAAAGATTCAAAGTGTTGCATGCCGTCTGAGTGAACCAGAATGCACAAATCTGAGATTGTGTATGATCTCACCTTTTTCAGGGGCATCCAAACTTACTCCAGGAATGGACATTTCCATGTGAATCACCTGGAGATGATACTTTATCATTCTCAAAGTGATCGACGCGTTTTCCATCAATGAGGTTGATGGAATCTGGAATCAATTGCACTTTCCCTTGACGAGCCAGTCGATTGTGTAGAATATAATGTTTTTTGTGGCATCCCGAAGAGTAACCTCTACGCCTAGAAGATTTTCCAGTTCCATCGTATGCAAATGGGTCACATCATCATTATTTTGAATGAATGACAAAAATGACAACGTCCTTTGGATTTGCCCACTAGAGAAAGAGAGAGAGAGAGAGAGATCTCCCATGGGGAAATGGATGCACCGCATGTTGCACCAGAAAAATTCAGTGTGCGGGCAACCATCACAATGCAGAGCAACTGTACTCCAACTCGGGCCTCCACAAACACTTCCCCCCGTTATTTTCCTATTCTGTCTTGATAAGAGGAAGATGTCAGCAAGAATCAAATTTACAAATGGTGCACTCCTCGGCAAAGGGAAATATGGGTGGCTTGTGCGGAAAGGGTAGTAGAATCGCTCCGCGGTCCCCAGACGAGGCCACAGAATAGTGCCGCCCCATCTTCTTCCTTGGCGATCCATTGTGGTTCACAAGGACGCAAGTGCCCCACACACTTCCCACTGCACTGATGGGCCAAGCGCCGCGCAATCATCGCTTCACCCAACAGCCCAACCCGCATCCACCTCTATACGCGAAATAAAACTATGAGAAATTCCATTTTCAATCAAATCAAGGCGTCCCAGCTTAATGCGCATCCGACTTCTTCCTTTTTCGAGAGGAAATGAGAAAGCACAAGTCCATCGTAGAAAGCTTCAAGTTAAGTTTCACTTGGCCAGGCAAGTCCATGCATATCCCACCATGGTGAATTGTAAGAATAAATCCATGTAAAACTTTCTTCTCGGTCTCTGCACACACACACACACACACACACACACACACACACACACACACACACACACACAGACATCCCTCATCTCGTTGTTCCCATCACTAGACAAGGCCACTTCATTACAGTTGCTGGGCACGAAGGGTGGCATCTCGTCTTCAGCACCGACACGGCATGACGAAGCGAGGAGGGGGAGAAAAAGAAAAATGGCAGTAATGAAAGTGCACACGTCTGTCCCACTGCAGACCACAATTTGTATGCCTGGGATCCAGGAAACAAAAAAATGCAACCATCCTCACAAGCAAAAACAATATTACCTGGAGAGTCAAGAAACCACAGGCCTGCTCGGCCCAGTCATTCTCTTCACCACGAACTAAAGCAGGCAAATTAAGGGATACGTGGGTCGGTGGGTGTCATTGTCTTTTCTTTAATTTTCTGGGGCCACACACAAAGACAAAGGCGGAGGAACAATATGAATACACACACCTCCAACAAAATGGGGCCGCACAAAGTACGGGAGCACAGATGCGTCTGTGTACTATCAGGCGCCTGCTTCATAGGGGCAGAATTCTTCGGCAGCATTCCCTCTCCCATGATAAGCGCTGATACAGAGAATTTTTATTTCAAAGAGAAATATCGTCCAGAGAATTCCATTTACTTCTTTCTCCTCTCTCTCCAAACAAACCAATTAGTGATGAAGCCTACATGTGTTTCCAGTTCGTGTGGCACCTTAGCTAGAGTAACATTGGGAAATTAATGATCTCATCATTCGTTTAGTGGGTGCAAAAGAAATGACAAAAGGAAGAATGGCACGAGAACAGAGAGACTAAACTTATTACAGGCACGCCCTTCCACCGCTTCCTCTTTTTTAACAACAAGACGGGAAATGGACCTCGTCGTCAAGCCACAGAAGTGGGTGGGTATGCCCCCCATTCCTTTTAGTATTTGAAATAGTACAATGGGAAGCAGAATTAGCAGTCACTCAGCAATATTTGTATGTAAATGTGTAATGCCACAGGGATCACACGACGGGTGTCAGCAGCAACCTAACAGATCGTCGCGCATGCCTCTCTTTCTCTCTCTTTCTAGTTCCACTCCAATTCATGCGGTTTTATGGGTTTGGAGAGGGGGATAACACTACTCCTGCTTCGCTCCCTATCACGTGGCATCGCCTTGCGCATGTCTAGCGCATCCTCATCATCCTTAAACGTTCCCCTGGGTCCATCCCCTTGATAGTAGCCAAGCACGCGCCGGTAGACAATGTACCCGAGCTTATGGTACATTTCCTGGGCAACTTTATTGCTTTGCCGCACAAACAAGTCCACAAAGTATGCGTTATGAACGTAACTCGTTGTTCTCTCAAGCTCCTTCATGAGGGCCTCGCCCAAACCAAGTCGACGGAATGTTGGGGCCACGGTGACTGCAGAGACGTGTCCGTGGAAGTCATCGCCCTTCCCCTCAGCCTTGCCAAGTGTGTAGGCCATGCAAATCCCAGTTGTCGGGTGAACACACATGCGCTGGTACTCCGGCCAGTGCGTGACGTACTCCCCGTAGAAAGCGGTGCTGTAGGTCTCCGTGAGCTGATCCAAATTGACAAAATTGAAACTCATGACGTCAGTCAGCCTAAAATCCCGATATGTCGTCATGCCTATCTTCTAAGACTAAAAAAAAAAGGAGTTACTACTATTCCAACAATGGTGAAAGCAAAAAACACAAAGGGAAAAAAAAAGGTTCATCAGTTGAATCCATGTGTACACATGCATATGGAGCAAGGAGTATTTGACGCAGATACAAGTCTCTAAACCATCACATCCTCCCATTTTCCCTAACAATAGCATTTTACTAAAATTAACAATTAGCCAGCTTGAGTGGGTTCGTATTATTTCCTCTCATTTTTTAAATAAGTTGAATGTTCCGGTTCTTTTTTTTTTGCCTTTCCCTTCCTTTTTTGGCTACCGCCTTCTTCCTACTAAAGCTCTCAGCGGTATCATTATTACGCGTCAAATTCTGTAAAATGAAGGGGTTTATGCGTCGGCTCCTCATTCCTCTTCCTTTCAAACCAGTCACGCGTTACTTTGCGTTGCTTCTGCACAATCATACTTCGGTACCGACCATCGTGGCGCACCTCCACCTGAAGCCGCCTTCTATTACGTGGTGCCTCACCCCTTCTTCTTTCCCCATCCTCCCCTTCCTCATCCTCATCCTCACGTGGGTAGAGGGAGGACGCCTCCCTCGCAATCCTCCGGTCCTCCTTAATAAGGCTCTGGAGTTGTGCTTGGACCTCACTGGGCTTCTTGTCAAAACCAAAGCTCTGCGCAACGTGGCCAAGGTGAAGAATTTCCGAATTAAAGAACCGGGCCTTGAGCTCTCTGGAGTGTCCCGCGTATGCTCGCACGTATGACTGATACGCAAACAATGCCAATCGTGTGAGATCATCTTTTCGGCTCTCTTTTTCAGCTGGTGACTCATTCATGGCTCCATCTCGCCTCATGACGAGGCGGCTGATGGCACGTTCAAGCGTGGCAGTACTTTGTAACCACATGTGGTTCGCCTTTGGGTCTAATTTGGTCAAGTAAAACAAGAAGGACTCAAATTTTCTCTCTTCAATTAGCGTTGCAGGCGCCTTTCCCCCTTCCGCAGGAGAAATCTTGCCTTGCTTTGCTATGAAGTTACTCAAGTAAGGAACGTATTCTGCCTCATGTGGCATAAGAAATAACAGGGAGTCTCCAACATTACCAATGCGAGCGGTACGTCCAATTCGATGAACATAACACGCTGGATCTGTTGGAGGGTCGTAGTGCACAATCCAATCCACTCGAGGCATATCTAGTCCTCGGGCAGCCACATCCGTGCAAAAGAGAACACCCTTTTGAGAACACTGCGTAGTTCCATCGACTTGTTTGAAGGCCATAAAAACAGAGGCTCGATCAACCTGAGACATATTACCGTGAAGTTTAAATATATTGACGTCAAGGAGAGCATTCCTATGCAAAAGTGTCTGTTGCTCCTCCCCATCATCACTGTCTGAGTCATCGTCAAAAGTGACAACATCTTGACTCTGGTCATGGATGTGTTTGTTGGCCTCTTCTATTCTCCTCTTCAAACTGTAGTGGTGATTACGCTGCTCAGAAGCACCGTAGGAATGAGGATGTTTCCTTTTGCCGTTGAAAGGTGATCGCAGACGAGACAACAAGCAATAATGAAACTCTGCACTATCGGCAGTGGAAACAAAAACAATAATCCTCTGTGCGCCCGCATCCAATTGGGAGCGAAGGAAACTCACAAGAGTTGAGAGTCGATGCTTCGTTGGTACCAAGACGTAGTGCTGGCGGAGTGAGGAGGGAATGGAGAAAGTATCCTCCGTCTCTCCCACGCGAAGGACATTGCTTCGAAGCGCAAAATGAGAAAGTCTTTCAACTCCAGCAGTTATAGTTGCAGATACTAAAACACGCTTAAGAGAATGTTTCTCTGAGAGTGATCCAGTAGATGATGGCAAAGAAGTGGACCTCTCTGTTTTTTCCAAAAGTAACTCCATGATTTCCCTAATGGTGGACTCAAATCCCATGTCCAGTAGTCGATCGGCCTCATCAAGGACAATTGTCCGCGTTCCTTCAACACGAAAGGACGCTGTTGCCTTGAGATGGTCAAGGAGTCTACCGGGTGTGGCTATCAAAATGGGAATTCCCTTTCGAAGTCTTGCCTTCTCCTTGTGCCGATTCTCACCTCCATGAATGCCACCTACTGTTAGGAAGAGTGCACAACGCGTTAGAACGCGAAGCACATCTGTCACCTGCACGACCAACTCCCGAGTAGGACAAAGAACAATGATAATGGTCCCAATCTGACGTTGGATAGGATGCTCATCACACTCACCCAGCAACTGATGGAGTAGAGGAAGAGCATACGCAAGTGTCTTTCCGCTCCCAGTTTCGCTCCGGATAAGAACATCACGCGTCCTATCAACCATTGGTGTCCAGCTGAGTTTTTGAATGCGGGTTAACGATGATACATGGAAAGACTCGGTTAGTGGTCGCAGCAGTTTGCCGTGCAGAAGGTCAGTCAAGGGAGGTAGCAATTCAGCATCCTTAGATGTTTTATCCGCCTGGAAGGCTGCTGAAGGCGGTAAATAGACCGGCATGTCTTTCTGCTTCGATGAAGAGACAAGAGAAGACGCAGCGTGGGCATGAGGAGCTTGGGATTTAACAGACTCCTTTGAAATTCTTTTACTTTCATCACCGTCCATCATCAATGTCTTCTTCTTTTTCTTCAAATGATTTTGTCGACCTTTGTCCTCCCGCGGCGGACACGTTCTGGTCTCGTGCGTGGGCTCTAGGTTCACATCATCGCCATACTGAAATTCGCACCACTCATTCTCGTCTTGAAGGTCCGTGGAAGTAGAACATCTTTTCCCAGCAAGCAACCGTTCGAGGGTGTCCTTCTCGCCGCTGGTAGTAAGTCCAAGCACGGCGAGGTGGCAGTTGTCAGGATCGTCAAGGGACATTGGTTTTCTCTAAGTCTTCACACCCGTCTCCTCTTTGCAGACAGAAGAGGAATGGATATATTGGGGGGAGAAAAAGTTAAAGTACAATAAGAAACAAAAAAAAAGAGGAAGAAAAAACGTTAAATGCAACACAGAGAAACACCAGGCCACTTTTTTCCCAACGGATTCTGATGAAAACGTTTTTGATGTAATTTTATTTTGTCTTTCGTTCGTTTATTTTCCATGGGTACACAAAACCTTCTTTTCATTCTCTACAAGGAAAAACGTAAAATAAAAAGTTAAGTCGTCAATATATTGTAGAAAATGCATACAACCAGACACACACACACACACACAAGGGCAAAGATACTGAGAAAGTGAAGTGCACACAAGACGAAGGCGCCTGCCTAGTCCATATGGCGGCGCTTTCCTAGTGCCCTTTGATATGCCAATTCCGACATGATTCCCTCGCGCAGTAACTGTCTTTGTTCACTTCGCTGGTGCACGTTATACAGTCTCAGCCCAATCATAATTGAACCCATGACAAGCAAGGGAATCCATCCTTGTTCTATCAAAAGCACCAACCAGTTTCTATCATCTTCTTTGGATGGCATTTTTTCCCCTTGTGGATGTGTTCCTTTCGTTGCAGGTAAAGATTTTGAAGATGCATGACACACGGACAAAAGAAGAAAGAAAGAGGAAGAAATGTTCATATTCACTACAGGAGCAAGTCTTATTTTTACATCAGAACTATATATTCCCGTTTAAAAACAAGTAAACAAGGAAAGAAAGGAAATAGCAAACGTGGAATTAAAGAAGAACAAATGGACCAATTGCGGATTCTATTTATTTTTTTAAGTCCCTAGTACCGAGCCACGTCGTAGTCATGGAGCGGCATATCATCCAGAAGAATCACACACATCCACAGCAACCCACATGTACCCAGACTACACCATTAAGCCCCTTCCTCCCTTCCTTCCCTACTCGTAAAAAAAAAAGAGAGAAGCCGCCAAGAGAAGGAACGCCACTCCACCCCACCCCCATCTGCTTCCGTCTTTTTCTTTGAATTTTAGCTGAGGTTCACTCCTTTTGGTCGTCGCACAAGACGGATGACAATGAATCCATCTCGTACCAATTGGTCCGTGGTGGCCTTCTCTTCACCATGTAGCCCTGCAGCAGCGGCCATTCGGCGTTTTCTCCCTCTTTTCCCTTTCAAGTCATTTGTTGTCCGTTCACGCTGAGCCCCAGATTCCTCCCCTACCTCTCCACAAATCTCTGTCATACCCTTAACATCAAATTGCATCTCAACATAATGCAGAGATTGTTTTACCCTCCAGTGGTCCTTTTGAAGACCGTAAACGCTGCTCCCAATCAGACGAATAAAAACATTTGGTTCGCTCGTTTGGCACGTCCTTAATGCCCCTTCAGACTTATCAAGGACTCCAGAATAGTCCGTGAGCTCTGTTGTCTCCATCTTCTTCCTAAGCCCAGGGCGATGCGGCGTGTTCATGATATTGGTTTGCCCGTCCCCACAAAGAGTGTACGCCAGCGGTTCCAGCATCGCCGTTCTTGCGAGAAATGCATTCAACCCACTGGCCTGCAGCACCGTCGCTTCCTCCTCCTGTGCGGCCCGCAGTTGGAAACAAGGAGAAGTATCGGTAGTGCATTCCACCGTCATTACCTCCCTGCTCACTGTGAGCGTTCCCCGGGTGACAGAGGAGCGATGCGGTGCCTGCACTTCGACGCTCCACTCCCCGCCCATCCGCGAGGCAACAAAAAAGGGCAACTCAATAACGCCCTCAGAACCCCCACTGGCAGCCGGTAATGCGCCCAGCAGAAAAAACAGTGAGACGAGACACCACATTCTCATCTCCAGTATTGGCTTGTGAAGAGGGAAAGGGGGATTGGAAATGGTTATGAATCCCCTTTTCAGAATGCACTTAACGTGGCAAGGAATCCGCATGTGTGGGGGTGTACATAGATGTGCAAGGTAATACACAAGAGTGACCAACGAAAAAAAGAAAAAAAAGAGATGTAAGAGTAAAAGCAGAGGAATAGCAAGTAGATGGAAATTTGCACAGTGATGAGGCCAAACGAAAAGAGAAACAAAAAGAAGGTACAAATCACAAATTATTTTAAATGAGCAACAAACTTTAAATTTCCATACAACACGTTTCTTCTCATATCATTGTCGCTGCCGTTATTCAAGGTCAAGAAGGGCCACTAATAATAATGATAATGATAGCAATGAGAATAATGATCAGGTGGATTACGCATATATATATGAGGAAGAAGAATATAACTTTCTGGTAGCACATGCAGAGTTAATAGCCGAGATAGGCTCAAAGATTGTCATCATAGTTCGGCCTCAAGTATGCGTTCCATATGACGCTCAGCAAGTCAATCTGGTACTCCTTTTTTACCGCCACATAAACTGCCACTAATCCAATAAACAAGAGCAACGAATCAAGAAGGCGGGAGGAGGTAAAGCTTCCTGGAGCCGGCACCTCGTACGGTCGTCCGGGCATTTATCCCTTCCTATGGATCTGAGCGTAAAGTATATGTAGGAAAGAGAAAAAAAGGAGAAAGAAAATCATAACAATAATAATTACACTCCCCATCCAACTTGTTTATATATATATATCGAAAAGGATCCATAAGAAGAACATCAGCCGCAACTGGCATTGTGGTTTTTCTTTTTGAAGAACAGTTAACAATCTCGACACCACTTTCCCTCTTGGACAACCGCACACACACAGACACGTACACACGCGGATTAATCGTCTCGTTTGCTGTGATGCACTCCTCTCTCAACCATTCCAACAGATACATTAAATAAGGCATCTGCTCTCTCCTCGTCTTTTTCAGCGCGAGCAGCCTCCTCTGCAATTGTCCTGCTCAATGGTTCTTTTACTAACGGTGCATCTGTGAAGCTTGGCATCACCGCTGCAAAGTAACTGTGGTCCTTGGCCTTGCGCGGGTTCCATCTCTTTGGACGAGGCACAGTCTTTTCAAAAAGTCCGGGAAAAGGAGTTTTCGGTTTTGAAGTGATCGGGTGCTCTGTGACCTGTCTGCACCCCATACAGTACAAGTAATCACCGTCCACCTCCCACGCCGACACCTGAAAACTCCAACGCATGTGTTGTTTGATTGCGTTTACAACGGGCTTACCATGTAGTTTCATAGAGAATGGAAGCCTTAGTAGTAATGCGCCTGAGGGCCTAAGAAGGTGTGCGCCTAACGCCAAGGCATTTATTACCGAGTTCCGTGTGTTGATATCACCTTCAGAAAATGAATGCTCTTCTGGTGTCTCCTCCAATGGGGCTATTCCCACTAAATCGACAGCAAGGAGGTCTGCACCATGTCGAGGGAGATACATTGAATGTAGTTCACCCAGCGCAGCGTGTCTTCTTAAGCCCCCGTCAGGCAGAGTTTTCACCGGAGATCCGAAAGAAGATATTGGGAGTGCCATTGAGCTTCCGTGTGAAGTATTTTGGGTCTGGCGTCGAATGTACGATGCCGCCTCCTCCGTCGTAAATGGGAGTGTTGTCAGATCCACAGCGCCCTCGTCCCGCAGTTGCAGAGGCCAATGTTGATCCGTACCGTCAAATACATAAAATGAATTCATAGTAGCAGTGCTGCTTTGAAGGCCGCGGACTGTTGCCTCAATAAACTGTTTCTTGTGAGTCACGTCATCACTCATTTCCGCCCAGCGACCGGGTAATTCCGCTCCGGCTCCTATCCGTGCCACACATCGAGCCGCAGAGTTCTCACGTCGCCGGTGTTGGGCGATCCACTGTAGCACATCGCGGTGCCAATGTCCAGCAAGGAAGAAGACGTGAGCCTCTTTCGCAAGCCAACGATGTTTTTCCTGCAGGCGCGGCAGAACTCCCGCTACACCACGCCTACATCTAAATCCATCCATCATCCCTACCGCGTGTCATATATTTATATCTGCAGAGGAAAGAAAAAAGGAAAGACACACTTTCAGAAAGAAGAATATAAGGAAAACAAAGGTGTGAAAAAAAAAAAGATGGCACAGCACGGCACCAGGTGCTTCAATGCACCCAAAAATATCTTCATAATATTTAGTTACGTTCATCCCACCACTCACTTCCAGTGGTACCAACATAAATATTCTCTCTCTCTCCCCCTGTTTTGAAAAGGTTTAAATTTGTTCTTCCTTCGTCCCCCTGCTTTCATTCGGGTCGCCCACACCATCATCACCGCCGCCTCCACCACTTCTTCTGAGAATTATCTCATTGCATTCACACCGACGCTTACCGCCCAGCCTTCTAATGTTTATGTCAATGCACTCAGCAAGCAGAGGATAGATTCCTACTCTCACAAACCTCTAATAGCGTCCAAAGGAACTCGTCTCCTCACCTCCACAGGCACACACATATACATCGACATAAAACGCAAAAAAAAAAATGAAACAACTGATTAGGAAAACAAACTCCCAACCCCATACCCCTACAAACTTATAGTCAGATAATTAATGGTAGTGTAACAATAACATTTCTTGTTATACCCAGACACAGACGACAGGAAAGAAAATTTAACCTCACTGGGGAAGAACTAATAAAAAAAAATGCCGTTTTTGTTTTCCTTTTGATTCCTTTCATCGGTATTGATGACGATGGTAATGATAACAACAACAACAAGGACAAGGGGCTGCTCAAAGCATGTGGCTTTTGGAAAATCCGGATGTTCCGTTTCTATTTCCCGACAATTGGCCGTCACATCCTTCACACTAAAGTGTCGTCTCATGAAATTATCAAAACACTTTTCCTAACAGTGGTAATGAGTCGGAGTGTATTTTCTTATTCTTGTTTTTTTAACGTTTTCCTTACATTCTGCAGATATCGCCTTCCCTCCATTTCTCCGCATTCTCACACACGAGGTGTCCCAGTGACCTTGAGTCCATCATGGGGCACGATCGGGACCAAAAACTCATGTGGGCGGCCAATTTCTTCCAGGTCTGAGGGCTTCAGCAAATCATCACTTCCTTTACTGCCGCTCTTATAGAAGTGCAGATCCCAGTTCAAAAACAGATACGCCAGTGCGACTTCTGTCTCCATAATGGAAAAATGTTGCCCAAGGCAGTTGCGTGGCCCGTTAATAAACGGAATAAATGAATATGGGTCAATAGACTTCTCATATTTTTCATTGCCCAAACTATTAGTGTCATTTGCAAGCTCCACGCCAATGAAACGTTCAGGTCTAAAAAGATGAGGATCTGGCCATATGTCGGGACGATTATGCACCCCTTGAATCCCCACCGCCACAGTACAGCCAGCAGGAATACAGACGTCCTTCTCGAGACCCGTCTCTGCGGCAGGCCATATATCATTCTTCACAGCTCGTCGCATGACCAAAGGAACAATAGAGTATTTCCGTAACGTTTCACGAAGCGTAGCTGGGGACCACTGGAGTATCTTTTTCACTTGAAATACGGTAGGAACACCCCATGTCTTTCCTTCAGGCGTCACAATCTTCTTCTCACAATTGGCTGGATCAAACAACAGCTTTGCCTCCTCCACAATTTTATCACGCACATCCGGATGACAAAGTACCTCATACGTTGCCCAAGTCAATAGAGCTGCGGAGGTTTCGTGGCCCGCCAACAAAATTGTCTTCACATCATCACGCAGCTGCAATACCATCGCTTTATTCATCTTGTCAACTCGGGACATGCAAAGAGACATAATATCATTTTTCTGTGCTTTGTGACGATTACTCCACCGTTTTTGAATGATGTCAACAAGCACCTCATTCAATTTTTTCAAACAGCGGCGTCTTTTTTGACATCCCTTAAAGAACGGGATCACAGCACGCCATGGCTCCCAAACACGTCGATTGCATTCTTGCACAATGGGAAGGTAGAGTGTGGGAAAGATACGGTCTGTTTCTTCCGGTTCCAAGGAGAGCGCCGTTTCCCCAATGACCTGCAGAGTCATGTGACGAAACTCCTCATTCATGTCAAGAAACGGAGTTTCGGCGTCTAGAAGAGGGAATTTCTTCGTAATTCTCCCAACGGCCTTCATGGCCATTTCTGGGACCTCCTCCAGAATGTCAATACGCAAAGCGTGGGAAAGCAGCAGACGGCCCCTCCTCCATTTCTCCCCCTCGGATGTTACAAGTCCACTTCCGAGTAGACACAAAAAGTGTTTGTAGGAAGTCACAATATCCTTTGCGTAGTTCCGCTGGTTGGTCAAGAGGACTCGCTTCAGCAAGGCAGGATCGTTTACGTAAACAACACGCTGATGAACGACGTTAAATCTGGCAATACGATTTATGGGCCTCGGCGTGTCATTCTTTTTATTATCATCCCTTCTGGAGGAACACGGATCAAGACTCCAGTTTGCCATTTTCATCCACGGCGATCCCCCAAGAAGAAGGAGAGCGTGGCCAAGCACGGGGAGTTTCCCGGGCACTTCGGGAACATTTCGTAGATGCCGGTCCATGATAAATCCCTGCAGAGCCACGAAGAGCCAGTACAAAATGACACACCAAACCACCGCTACAAGGCTCATTAAAAATAATGTACCACACGATACATCTGTAAAGATATCAGCGCCGTAGACCAGAGCCTGCTCCCAGAGCAACCGCATAGTATCAACAAACATGGTGAACACTCCAAGTCTATATATATATATACAATTTGAGCTTTTCAAAAGTTACAAAAAAAAAAAACGATAGTGCCTATAATATTACTAGTTCCTCAGCTTCACTCTTTTTCTTTTTATTTGCTCCTGATGGGGTGCACTTGAATATTACCAAGAGAAGATGTACGTGTAATATTTATTCTTGTTACTTATATGCACGTATTACCTTTTTTTTTCATTCGTATACACTCAACACCAAAGATGTTTCGAATAAAGGGAAATAAAAAGAAGAGTGTAAAGGAAAATAGTCATTGGTAATGCAAGAGTATTAAATATCAAGAGCAAAGGCACCAACGGAAGAGAAAGGCAAGCAAAAAAAAAATTCAAATGGATTCTTAAACATCACAAGGGTTTTCCCACCTTTATCCCTTTCTTCGCTCAAGAGTTCAACATCTTTGTCTCCTCTATTCTTGACGAGTCGCTGCATCCCAGGAGATACTTAGTTTTGTATACAAAGCTATTTACAATAGTGCTTTGGAGTGTTCACCATCGCACGTCCAAGGAGAGGATCCCCCTCACTCAGTGCAGGTAATATATATATATATATATATAGAAAGAGAGAGAGAGAGAGAGAGTTTTGTTGTTGTTTTCCTTCTCAGGGCTTAGCACCATCCCTCTGCTTCATGTGCTTGGCCAAGAGTGCCTTGATGGAAGGTGACAGTGCATGGTGTCCACCACTTAGTGCCGAAGGCGAGGGGGGTAACAAGGGGTCGTGTCTCTGCAGAGAACTTCTTTTTGTCGGATGCAACGGAGCTCCATTTTCCTTGGTATGTAATGATGATCTCTTGTACCGAGTGCCGTTAAGAAAAGATTCTACTATGTCCTCCTTCTCTGTCTGCAGTACGGCCAACGCATTTAAGGCTGATGGTGGTTTCCCCAAATGCATCTTGTGGGGATTCTCCTTCTTGGGGGGTTCATTGAAGGAGAAACAAGCTGTATGTTGTTTCTGCTGTGGAACTATTCCAAGCGTTTCAAGTTCACCCTCAAACTCCTTCATGAGGCCATCTAGATCTACATTGTCATTGTCATCTCTACGAGTAGTATGAATACCACCGGCCGCGACGCTCTTGGCGATGTCTGTGGACGAAGCAGGACCTTTGGCTGGGATATCCTTTCGTTTATTATAGCCCTCAGCCAGACATGTTGGTGACATTTTGGACGTCGAGGGACTACAATCTACTTTTTCACTAGCAAAAGCGGATGCCATATCCGCACCAGTAGAAGAACATAACTTCTGTAATGGTGACAGAAGTGGAAGGATTCCCACTCCTCCCGGTTTTGGTGATGCCGTCGCAGCCCCCACAGGAGAGCGTCTTGCGTTATTCACATTGGGCAGAAGAACATTTCCTGGTGGTGCAGTTTGCGGGTTTGGGGCGTACTTCTTTGCCGCGTTTGCCAATTGCATCGCCACACTGGGAGGTGCACAATTCTCTTCATCAAGGCCAATATTAAAGTATGGATGCTGAAGGCACTGTTGGGCTGTAGGGCGTTTCTTCGGGTCATACTGAAGTATTTGCTTCATCAGATCCAGCGCCTTGGGAGGTACATGTGAAGGAAGCACATGCTCAAGTCCCACGCCCTTCACCGCAGGGAATGAATAACGTATTTTCCTGGCGAGTGCCATGCCTTCCGGCCAGATTTGTTCATTTGGCGAGCCAAGAACGCTCATTATCTTGTGCAGCTGGTCCACCTCATTGCTGCCTGCAAAGAGAGGCCGCGTAGTTATGAGCTCTGCTAATATACAGCCAGCCGCCCATACATCGACAGGGCAGCTGTAGGCTCTATCTTGCAGAAGCAGCTCCGGGGCGCGGTACCACCGCGTGGAAACATAATCCGTGTATGGCGGGCGTGCTCGCACCTCCTTCACAAGTCCAAAGTCCGCGAGTTTAACAATCTCCTGAGCCGAGGACGTTGGGTCCTTCTTTACAAGTAAGTTTTCGGGTTTCAAATCCCGATGAAAGTATCCACGTTGATGAACATAGGCAAGGGCCTGAAAAATCTGAAAAACGTAACTTCGGATCTTCGGGTAGGGGATGGGAGGCGCAGTGGCCACCATGGAGGGATTTTGCAGTTGTTTTGCCTTGCGAATCACACCAAGAAGATCGCCGTCCATGTACTCCAACACGAAGAAGAGTTCATTGTTTTCGCGTATCACCTCACGCATCTTGACTATGTTTGGGTGTCCATGGATGCGACGCATGACCGCGACCTCCGGCAGCTTCACGCAATCATCCCACGAATAATACTTTTGCTTCATTTTTTTAATCGCTACGATTTGGCCGGTTTTTCTATGCAGTGCCTTGACGACACAACCGAATGTCCCATCACCCAGTTGATTGAGAATCTCGTAGTTCTCCATTCCCCTACAGACAGAATGGGAGAGAGAAAGAGAGAAACTAGATATATGTATGAGGGTGAGGAAAAATAGATTGTTATATATATATATATATATTATTTACCTTTCTTTTTCCTTTGTTTCTTGTTTCTGTGTTTATGGATGTTCAAACAAGACTGCCGTATATACAAAGTTATATATTTGCGAGTGTGGCTACACTGTTTGTTTGTTTCTGGGTCAGTGGGTATCCCAAAGCTTCTTTTTTCTTTCTTGCTGATGTATTTTTTCCTTTTTTTTTTCTTGTCTGATGGAAGACCTGCAACGAAAAGGCTTCCTGCAGTGTGCCACGTCAAGGACAAAAAAAAATTTATTAAGAAAGAAAAAGAAACTAAAAGCAGAGAAGAAAAAAACGAAGAAAAAGGAAGGAGAAAAGAGCATGTAAAGGCAACAAATGATAGCTTTTCAGTATGAGCAGAACCAAAACATTTTATTTACCGTCATGCCCAGCACATCCCTCGCACACCAACACACACACAGAATTCATTATTGTCTACATGAAATCTTACGCACGTGCCACCCATACTTTTCCCCCTCATACTCCAACAGGAA
The DNA here is from genome assembly GCA_036321185.1 of Trypanosoma lewisi. Taxonomy (NCBI): domain Eukaryota; phylum Euglenozoa; class Kinetoplastea; order Trypanosomatida; family Trypanosomatidae; genus Trypanosoma; species Trypanosoma lewisi. Next base: position 216,372 of record JAWVMQ010000081.1, on the reverse strand, counting down.
GGAGAGAAGGAAAAGAAGAGACGGACACAAAAACATACAAGAAGAAAAACAGATTCATATATCTACTATTCATATTTGCACATGCAAAAACAACACCTAAACGTTTTCTTCTTCTTTCAATTTCATTGTTGTATTGGCCACACGCCAAATCCCCTAAAAAAAAAACCAACAACACTGTCCCTACAAGTTACGAAGCGTTTACTGTTCCTACACCCGCATACCGCTGCGAGCTTAAGGGTGCAGCGAGTGCGGATCCGGTGGCCATGCGCCTGTCAGTCCTCCGTGTGCCCCCGCAATCAGCAAGACGCCAAAAATGAAGTTCGGAATCATGTTGCTGATTGACCAGCAACCCAGGACGAAAAGTTGCGTTGTGAAGCTCTTGGGCACGTACGCGGGCTTGAGACCGTCAAACTTGAGCGGCACCACACGTCCCTTTCCGAGCGGGGAAGAGATGGTGGAATATAACGACAACGTACTACGACGGAGCATATTTGCTGTATGATTTCCTTCGCTGAATATGTCCGCACGTCGTGGTGGGTGCAGACAACAGAAGAAACAAGACGAAGAAAAGAAAAGAAAAGAGAAAAACAACAAGAAAAAGAAACAACTCATTGAAGGGGGCAAGCGCAGAGGAAAAAGGATGCAAAGGGAGTGTGAGAGAGGAAAACAAAAGCACAAGGCATTGCGACAAAAACCAATCACCATATGGAAGTAAAGGAAAAGAGGAACCGCCTGATGCTTTTCTCGTTCATACACACACACACACTCTCTCTCTCTCTCTCGCTTTCCCAGAGTCACTTTCAGAAATATTTGAATAGCAACGAAAACAAAACACGACAAGAAAAAAAAAAGAAATATAGATAGATAAATAAATAAATAGATATATAGATAGGTAAGTAGATAGAGAGAGAGAGAGAGCGTCACAAGATAATCCTGTTCCGCACACCCTCTACACGTGGTGCAACAACTTCACGCTCTGTCGAAAGTGACTGCATAAATAAATACAAATGAGGGAACAGTGTAACAGAAGACATGGCTGTAACAATGATGCCTAAGGCATATGACACCTCCAAGGACCAAGGCCTGTCCAGCAGCCACGACAATATTATTTGACCGACGTAACTTAGAGGGATTTCAATCGTGCAAAGTGATAATACAAGAAGCATTAATTGCTGCCAGGCCTCTGAGAAGTCGGTTAGAACATACTCAAGAGCCCATAGGTTGAGGCTCATGGCAGCAACACTGTAAACTCCCAAGACCCAGTGATAAAAGTTTGCAGCCGACCACACAATACCCTCATCAAATCCTGTGACAAGATACATACATATTTTTAGGTAATACCCTCCACCACACAGCAATAAGAGAATGAGTAGTATTCTCACTGTGCGGGCTGCAATAAGGCGACATGCTGGTACACAAACAGGGCTATGAAGGAATTCATCGGGTGACACGGGAACTCTTTCCGAAACCAAAACGTATGGTGTTTTACACTCTGCACATACACGTCTGTGTTCCGCGTTTGAGGTCATGGCACGCCACCTTTCAAGGCAACTTCTATGCACATATTTGGAAGATCCATCACAAGCACATGGAGCAAATAATCCATCCGCTGGCTTTCTGCAACGGCATATGCGGCAGTTGAGATCATCATTATCACTCTCCTCACTACCAATATCATTCATTTCGACAGACTCCATTTGAGGCCTCCTTACCACTTTTTGGCCAGTCCCTTCAGTTGAGACTTCCTCTCGTGGCCCTCCTTCGATCACAACATTTGACGAATCCCCACCAACCAACCCTCTCCGTTGCCGACGGCAAAAGTAACGAAACATGGCACGTTTTACCACGGATAACTGCGATATAATCTTCATGCACGTCTCCTTACACGCCAGCATGATTCTATACAGAGCCAAGCATTGCGCATCATCAGAGTCATTTTCTTCGTAGAGAACAGTGGCATGACGTTCATTTAGAGTGTTAGGATATGAAAATCGCATTCCCAATTCCTTGATACCCAGAATAAAGCACACCACCTCCAGTATGCACAAGGCAAAGAGAAAAATATGGCCAAAAAAAGTTGAAGTCAGCCACATTGACCAATTCAAAGACTCTCTTGTATCCACAAGCAGCAAGACAATGTCAACAACTGTAAAGGATTCATGAGGCATTCGGCTTTGAACCCGCAAAGACCAAGGTCTGTTCCAAGCTCCCAGCAGCCCCACATGAAATATCATTCGGCCAGTATATTTCTCCAACGGTATTTCCTTGAAGCTCGTAGTGTACGTCATGTAGCGTGCCTGAAAGCATTCATCCGTAAAATCGTCACAGTTCTCTGTGGATTCGTAACGTCGCATAAGACCAGAGGATGCTGAAGCATCGCCATGGGGACCACAAAGCGGAACGGGAAAGGTGATGCTGCTATCATTGAAAGCTTCACGAAAGGCACATTGCGCGTTTCCTGCAGTTACACTTGGCGTGGAGTCTTGCCAAAGTGAGATTGCAAAGTTTTCCTCCCAGCCCCCACGGAACCGTACAAATACATACCCAGCGTAGTGGCTCAGTGAGCAGGACTCCTTACTCCCAGCTCCGGGGGCTGGGGAGCAGTATGGAATAAAAAACAGATCTTTCTTCGTCTTCACATCATCTCGTCCGGCATGTTTGTCGCCCTCCACGGGGAGTGCTGCCTCAAGCGCAAACACTCTTGCAGGCCTCCTCCCAGCGCCCATGGCGTTACGCCTGCCAAAGTCAATGTCACTCCATAAAGTAGTGGACAATATCTTTTGATACTTGTTATCAAACAGGGCCACAGCAGGCTGCTGAACAGCATAAGCGCCATTAAAGAAAAAAAGACACAAGAGCCCCAGGAAACCCACCCACGACAAACCCCAGAATCTCATACCTCAGACTCTGGGTAGAAAGCTTTAAAAAAAGCAACTAAAACAACAAGAAAGGGAAAGGAATAAACTTTTGAATGTGTTTCTCTTTTTCTTCCCTTTTTTGGGGGAAGAGATCACACTCTCTTTATCTCTCTCTCTCTCTCTCTCTATATATATATATATATATATATATCAAAGAATCCTAAAGATAGCCAAGAAAAAAAAAAAGAAAAAGAAAAAAAGTCAATAAAATCTCCAACAAGAATCGGACAATCGTTTACCGATCACACTCGCAAATCCTTTCTCTCATGTACTTGCACAAAAAAAAAATGGGGGGTGGGAGCGCTGCGTGTTGGACAAAGACATTTTATGGGTGTAGGAGGGCCAGTAAGACAAACTATATATATAAGAAAACACGCACATTTATGGGGCATCATTATTCCCAACATCTATGAGAATCCCTCAGAAATAATCTCCTCCATGATATTTTGCAGTGTAGCTTTATTCTCGTCTCCCAACAAATCTGCACAGAACGCAATCACTTCTGAATGAACGTCTTCTTCGACCCAGCAGTTCACTGCAACCCTAGCCAAACGCTCAATTGTAACCTCTGTCTGCTTCCAGGGAGCATGTCGCGGCGTCTCTTCCTCGTCCTTGCTTGGAGCAGGAGGAGGAGGAGCCGCAGTCCTCAACGACGACATGTCATGATATTGCCGTCGCACAAACTCCAACTTGGCCCTCAAGAAGGCCAATCTCAGTCTATAGCCCAAAAAAGTATCGATGAGAATATCGTTGTTGTAGGAAGGCAGCAGCTGAGTGTGCTCCCAGTGAAGCCTGTCTGCCCTCGTCGTTGCCATGAAGCACGAGAAGAGATCATTCGAGCAAGCGTACGGGGAAGAAGATGCTCTACCCTTTCCACTCTCACTGCACTCACACCCAGGAAAGCTGGAAAACATCATTCTATCCCTCACACAGAAAAAGCAATAAATGGAAAGAGAAGTAGTAGATCCCAAAAGAGGGTTACAATTGGTGCAACTCCACCACCACACAGAGAGAAACATACGGACAGACACACACATACACACACACACAAGTAAAAAAAAAAAAATAGCAATAATGTAAAAAAAAAACTGTGGAGGGGAAGGAACGAGGAGACGGAACGGCAACAGCGACAAAATAAGAAAAATAAAGGAAATGGCTAGACGGAAGCCCATACATTTTTCATACCAACCTTCTCAAGAAAGCAACAGGTAAAACTCCTCTTTTTTTTTCCAGACCTCTTTCGCTTTCTCTCTATATGCTACCCTCTCTCTTAATTCCCCAGTGCGGCTCAGTTCCATTTTCTTCCTTTACCTTTTTTTGGTTTGCTGTTCCTTTGCACATACACGAACACACATGGATTCACCTCTCTCTGGTATTCTTGTTGCATCTCTTGTTGTTGATTTCCCTACCCTACCCCCTTTTCGTCCTCTTTTGAGGGAGTGGGTGTGGTGGGTTGTTTGTGCTTCCATTTATTCTTCACCATATGGGGTTCTGGTTCCAGACTCGCAAAAATATCACACCCAAAGACATGCCAACTACGATTCGGGCGCACTGCTTTCATGCAATGACTGTGGAGATTGAGAATTGGTGGCATTTGGCGTCACACGCAGCTCCCCTTTTCCATGTGCAAAGGCACAGCGATCGCCCCAGCTGCACTCGCCATTATTTTCCCAATAAATACACATCTTAGTTTTGCGCTTTCCTTGGTCAATGCCACCACGACCTCCGCGACTGCGACCGCCACGGCCAACACCCGCACCAGCGCCAGTAGCAGCACCGGTGGCGGCAACAGCACCAGCACCGGCACTACCGCCACCACCACCTATCATGACCGGGTTGTAGTAGCCTCCGAAAGAATAACTAACAGTCTCCGGGAGCGTCCAATGAGTGGTCTTTGTGTTGTGATCCATGTAATATGGTTGGCCAGTTGCGGTATAGGCCATCTGCCACCCAGACGGAAGAACGGGTGGGTTCAGAGCAAAATAACCCTGCATAATAGTTGCTTGGTTCTCTCTTATCTTAGTTTTATTGTTGTTGCTGTTGGATTTTGTATTATCTATGTACTTAAATACTTTCACACTCTTTTAAGGAAATGAAACGCCTGGTCGGAGTGCTGTTACTATTTGAAAAGGGCCAAGAGAGTTTTCTGCAATAAATCCCTTTATTATTATGATGATTATTGATATTATTATTTCGTTTTGCTTTTTTAAGTTTTCCTTTATAGGTGCTTGTACGTTCCCTCTGTTATGAGCTACAGATTTAGTCCAATGAGTTAGTTCTTTTTTTTTCTTTTTTTTCTTTTTCGTGTGTTAAGTGTTTAAAGAGATGTAACCTAAACAATGGGGGGGGGGAAGAAGGGAAATAAGAAAAGTCGGTTGGAGAAGCAGCGTGAGGGAAAAGCACAAAAAAGAAAAACAATACATAGATAAAAAAAACCACAATAAGTCATTTACATACAGGTCACTTTTCCGCCCCACTCCATTCACCCTTTTTTGTTTAAATCATCCTGAAGCCTCTCGCTCCCTCTTCCTTCCCCTCCCCCTCTCCTTCTTTTTCTTTGTGTGAGTGTGTGTTGGAGCCCTAAATGCATTGCAAAACCAACAGAGAGAGAGAGAGAGAGAAAGAAAGAAATACATGCGCACCCCCACCCTCACACCAAGTAAACGATTAGAGTGCATCAACTTAGTATACATCAAAGGAGTAGACACCCAGTGCAGGCCGTTGGTATCGCATGGCCTCGATGAAGACCTCCATAGGGTCGCGTGTGACAGCGGACTGGGGCATAGCCAGAGGTGCATCTCCTGGTCTCCTTCTTCTTCCCTTCTGTTGCTTTCTTTGGTCACTATTTTCCCCAAGCGCATACGGTTTAACTGCGCCAAGGGTGGCGTGAAAGAGGGCCTTTCTTTCCTGCAGCTCCGTCGGAATTTCAGCTTTCGCTAGCGTCTTTGGTTTGGCGTTCACCTCGTCCGCCACCAGTCGCGGGTCCGCGTCCGGCATGCACACGGTGAACTGCGCTGGCGGCGGGGGCTTCGGCGCAAACTCCTCGCGCGCGAAGTGCCTGCTCGTCTGCTCGTCCCTGTGCAGCTGCTCGATCTCCTCGAGGAAGCGGAAGGGGCTCTCCTGCTCGTCGTTCCTCGGCCGCCAGCCGCGGACCCGCGCCGGGACGTTGTAGCGCTGGATGGCGCCGTTGACGTACAGCCGCCAGCGCCGGCCCAACGACACTTTTATCCTCTGCGGCAGCATCGACTTCTGCGGGGGCGACACGAGCGGCGGAGTGTCGTTGGCGGTCGCCAACAGCGGGATGGCGCCGGCCGGGCTCGCCCACGGGAACGGCGGCGGCTCGACACTCGCAGTCAGCGAGAAGTGCTGCGGGGAGGGGCTCCGCCGGCCGCCGGCCGACTCCACCCGCATCACGCTCGGCAGCAAGTGCCGCTGCCACGACTCAACCCAGCAGCCCGGGGCAGCATCGACGCACTGCCCGCCACTGTGTGCGTCCATGGCAAAGCCTTCTGGGGAAATCGCTCGGGGCTCCGACTCCTCCATTATCACTCCTATTCAAGGGCTAAGTAACAAGCATCCATATATATATATATATATATATATACAAAGAGAGAGAAAGGGGGGAAAACAGAAAAAAAAAGAGAAAGGGCACCACATTGTGTGACGGGTAAGCATCAATATATCTATGCATATACGGAAAGAGCGAGTCTAGCAAATAGACAGGCACACGCACACACAAATGCAGATACATATGTATGTATGTAAAAATGCATGCAGGCTTTTGATCCTTGTTATTCCTGAAACTATTGCAAACGGTTCATTTATAAATGCGAAATAGAGTGAGAGAGAGAGAGATAATAAAATTAAAATTAAACACAAGGATATATATATATATATATATATATATATATATATAAAGAAGGGGAAATGTAAAACAATGGGGTGCATAAAAGAGGAAGGGAGAGGCCGCAGTAAAGTGACTTCACAAACAAAGAACATGGAGAAAGGGAGGGAAAAAAGGGGCTCAAAGTAACTCCAATGTACAGAGAGTGGGGGAAACACTAGCACTATATATATATATATATATATATATATATATATTCATGTACGGGTTGTCCATAAGAAGGCACGTAGAATTATATAAATTTCTTCTCTTTAATTCTTATGCATCTGTGGTTTTCTCTCGTGCTCGGTTTGTTTCTTTATTCCTCTCACGCATTCACAATGAGTTCTCCTCAAGACCCTTCTCACCTCTGCAGGCAAAGAGAGAGCTCTTTGTCAGAATGTACACACACCACCGAGATCCTATCCATCCGCAGCGTTGGGTGGTATTCATTCCGGAGATGCACAAGCACGTCAACTACACAACACTAAGCCACTTTTCTTTCATTCTTCTTCACACCTCTTGAGGTTCTTAATAACAATCTGTTTCTTGTTGTTCTCTTTTTTTTTTGCTTTTTGTCGTCTTTGATTTACTTTCCTTTGTTTTTTTTGAACGCAGACATCATTCTCCAACCACTCTTTTCTCTCCATCTCGTTCTCCGTGGGTTATACTGATGCATTCGGGTTCTCATCAACACATACATACATACGAAGAACATGACAATATATAATTTTTCTATCTTTTCTCTTTCTCCTCCACTTATTCATGATTTTCTTTCATTTAACGTTCGCGTACTTAAGTTTTCTCCACTTACGTTTTGTTTTGTTTTGTTTTTTATATTTATTTATTTTTCTTTGCCTTTTCGCTTTCATTCCTTTTTTGCTTTTGATTTATATTTCTTCCCACGGTTTTTTCCCCTTCGTTTCTTCGTCGATCATCCTCTCTTTCCTTCTCTTCCTCGTGAACTTCAACAACTCTGCCCACCACATTCTGTCACAGCATTGGTAGGGTCGCGTGTCGGAAGTGCACACACGCACACATACACAGAAGGAAAAAGATAAAGACACATTACACAGAGAAAAACAAACAAAAAAATCGGGGAAATCTAGAATACGCCTGCCCCCCCACACACACAAAGGGGAATGAGTGTGAATGAGTATATATATATATATATATATATATACTAACGGAAACTTTACGTCACCGCAATCCTTCCCCTTACTCCCTCTGTCAGTTCTGCAGCATTGTACACGTTAGTTGGTGGGCAACTTCCTTCGTGGGTGTGTTAAACGGCAATGCTAGTGTAGGCGGCAGGTTGTACTCTAAGAATGGCTCCGGTGGACGGTACTTCGGGGGTGATACCTTCACGGCTGGCGCAGACAAATGAAGCGGCAGGTGTGTTGGTACGCCCACCATGAATGATGCCACCTGCTGCTTCGCCTTTGTCCCATGAGCCTGCCTACTACTTCCCGAGTTCAGCCCTAACATCAACGGCGAGGACGCCAGTGCACCACTGTTTACATGAACAGCACCGGACGGGTTGCTGCTCATTGCTAGAGGAAGTGTCTTCTGCGCGTTGTGTACATTCGGGTTGAGGATGTACCCGTAGCCGTTCACGTCAAGGTGCCGCTCGTCCGGCAGCTCGTGCAGGTACTGGCACTGGTCCCCGCGAAGACAGCCCCCGTTGAGGAAGTACTTGCAGAGCTCCTGGGACCGGTCGTGGCTGACAACCGCCGGCATCAGCCCAACAGCGCTGCCGCCCATGCCGCTCACGCCGCCGCCGCCGCCCTGCACGAGCAGCGAGGAGGGGGTTGCAGCAGCGGCGGCGACGACGGTGGATGAGGCCAAGAAAGCGTAACTATTGCTGCTAGGGAGCGACGTGCTTGACCCGGTGTTGCCCGCAGTGACTGTGGCTGTGAGCGGTGTTGACGAACCGCCGGCGCCCATCCCTGTTGCGCCGCGGCTGTTCGTGTTCGTGTTCGTGTTCGCACCGCCACCTGAGGTGCCTGTGGAGGACCCACCAAGCAAACTCGTCCCCCACGGGCTAGAATCCTTCGGCATCATCATCCAGGAGTCACACTCAATCAAGAGAGACTATACGTAAATATATATATATATATATATATATATATATATATATGTGAAGAGAGAGAAATGTCTGCAATCAAAATGGGTGCTTACTAATATTCTTCTCCTTTCTCGCGTACCACGTGGAATACTTCTCTATCCTTGAAAGCAGTGGCGCAAAAAGAGAAAAAAAAAGGAAAAAAAGAAAGGGTTTGCTTCCTCACACACGGGCCTCTTTTTTTTGCTGTTTATATTTTACTCACGTTCCTACCTCCTTCTACTGGCAGTTCTCTTTCCCTCTTTGTCACCGCGATTATCTGTGCTTTGCTTGTTTGTTTTACCGCCTAAATTTTCTTCTTTTTTTTTTCCTTTTTATTTCTTCACGTGGGAGTATCCACTTAAGGAAGAGCGAAGAACTATGACTTTCTTTTCGACTTCTCCCTTTTTTTGTGTGTGTGTGTTTTTTTTTTGCTTGAAGCCCTTGTTTGTCTTTTCTTTCTTCCCACACCCTTCGGCTTCTTTCCTCGCCTTCCCACGATGCCCAGTCCTTCAGTGAGTCAAAACCACTGCGAAGAAGAAGGGAAAGACAAAAGAGGAAAAAGAGAAAATATTGAGGCAGAAAAACAAAAGCGCAGAGAATCACATCACACCTTCAAACAGGCGAAGTCATCAAAAAAGAAGTCAGTCATTTATTTATCTACATATTTTTATTCGCATTTCTTTTCAATTGGTGGTAGCTACAAGAAGACTCAGGAACACTCACACAACAACTCCTCTCTCCTCATGTGGTCACTTATCGTTATTCATTTAATTTTCTCTTCCCCTCCCCCAACCCTTCCTTTCTCTCGTCTTTTTCCTTTCTCTTTCCCTCTCTCTCTCTCACACGCCACGTTGCTTCTCCTGCGTGCGGTGAACGTTGATCGCGCGAAGGTACGCCATCATGGGGAGCAAGACGACAACAAACAACATAGTCACGGCGCCAATCGCACGACTGCGACACCGAACGCATGTACACTCAAATCCCCAGCGTTTCTTCATCGCTAATGCCAGGCGCGACAGGGGCAAAGTGTTTCCGGGCATGTAGTTGATAAACAACTCTTCCCCCTCCCGCACCGGCCGCACCGTGCGGGCACTCAAGTAGAACTTCCCCTTGAGATTATTGTACGTGATGGTCACATCCACGTTGGGCTCGCACTGGTGGTTAAAGTACTGCGCCTCGGGAAACAGGCAAACCCCGCGTCGTCCGTTATATTCAACGTCGTAGCGGTTGAACTCAATGATGAGTGGAAGTTTCTGCAGGTCATAAGAGGAAAACTCACCGCTAAGAAGAAAATTCTCCCCGTTATTGAGGGCTCCCTCCGCCCCAGGGGCACGCACATCCTGCACAAAGTCAAACACTTCCTTTTCACGCGTAAAGTACGAAAACCCGCCCGACATGAGCGGCATGACGCGATGTTTCACGTACATCTTCTCCGCAGGGGTCCCGAGCACAAGACGTGTGAATACCTCCTTTGTGAGTATCAGCACCTGCTCTCGCAGTGTCTGTTCATTGTTCACACTAATGTACATGGCATAGGCTGGGAGGTTCATTATCTCACGTCCGTACCCTATCTCGCGTCGCGCAAACACACCACGCGCGTACGCACCGCCAATAGTGGCGTTCATGTCAATCTTCACGTCATCCGTCACGAATCCGTCCTCGGGGGAGCCAATTGTTCCAAGAACAGGAGAAACGCGTGCAAAGTGCCGTCTACCTGTTGTCACGGCTGAAACAAACATGGATCTCTCAAATGCGGTACAGTGAGACTTTTGTTGGAAGGCGGCAAGTCGGCCACATTCGATGGACATGCGGCGCAGAAGATGGTTTTGTCCTGAAATACACATCCGCAAAATGACGGAATTAGCTATATCTATTCCTCAGTCACGTGTGAGAAGAAGGGGGAGAAGTACGAGACCTAACAAGAAAAAAGAAGAGAGAGAAAGAGATGTATATATATTTTTTTATGTATGTACACAATAACGCACGTACACACGTAACAATTTCAAAAAAGAAAAAAAAATTGAGTCCAAGGAATGAGACAGTAGGACGATAGAAGAACAAGAAAAAAAAACAAGAAAAATGCATCCAAATTCAAAACCAAGGTCAGGCTGTAAGATATATATTTTCCCCACACAAAAAAAGCACAGAAGCGTGGCAATGTGGAATTAGACAATAGATAATTTCATTTTTCTTTTCCTTTTTCAATGCTTCTTTTTTCCGGTTTTCTTAATGGCTCGCTTCGTTTCATTTCATTGTATTTTTTTTTGTTTTTTTGTTTGTTTTTTCTTCCTCTTCATCAGAATGGAAGGCTTAATACACACAGAAAAAAAAACGCATAGTAATAGTGGTAGTCGTAGTAGTAGGAGCTCTTTTTCCCTTCCTACGAAGGATGCAAGAAAACGGCGATGTTATGTTCCACGACACACATCCCCATTGGTTTCTCCTTAGGTCTAAGAAAGAAATTAATGCCTCCATCGGCACTACCAGCATTCCGCACAGTTAAGCCGCTCCCCCGAGTTGCATCGTGGTGCTTCCCATTTGTCTGATGACCTTTTTTCCCACCTCCCTCTACTTCTCTTATTTCTCCTCCCTCAGGAAAAAAACGACGAAATGGACGATGATAGAGAAGTTCCATATTAACCGTGTCGAGTGCGAGGAGGGCGCCGCTCTGCAGGAGGACAGCCAAAGTGTAGGGAATAAAATTATCAAAGAGCGCAATGTCGCAGACAGGGATGTCCTCGCTGCAGTACGTCTGGTTCCCTGGACGCAGTGTGAGACCTCCTCTCGGTTCCGTAGGACTCTTTGCTTGCTCATGCTTTACGGACTTCAGCGGCCGTTCCCCCTCCTTCTCCGTGGTGGAGCCGCGGTGGCGCGATGACTCATGAACGGTGAACGCTATGATAATATTATGATCCATTACCATTGCCACGAGGCCCAGTTGCTGTGGTGCATTTACCCGTCCCCCGCTGCCCCCTCCTTTGCTTTGGTTGGTTGGAGAAACAGACGTGGCCATTGACACGCGTTGCGCTGCCCGTTCTTCCTGTGATAAAAATATACACGTGTGCGCCACAGTCTCCAGATCCACGTTCATGAGTGACACTACGCCATCCGACCACGCGAGCAGCAGAAGACTGTCGTCGTCGTCCCACCATGCAACGTGGAGAAGCTCTACAGACGTTTTACTATTCACAGACACCACGCGGGTCCAAGATTTTTCCACTGTGTACATTTCAGGCCCCTCTCCCTCCTTCCACTTCAAGATTGAGAAGAGAGTCACATACTCAACGCTCTCTCTGGTGTCCCATGCACTGCTCGATGCCGCGGCAGTGGTGGTGGCGGTCGCCCCACTACTACTGCACGGAATCCTTGCGGAGGCCACAGCAACAATGCGCCGGCCCTTTGGACTGAAGCGAATGTGCGTCCTCTCCCACCTTCCCTTTCCTGCGAGAATGTCATCTGGCGGCAACTCCATTGTTCTCTGCACCGCCCCCGTCTTGACACCCGAAGAACGCGCGTGGCTGGCGCCGTCGGCCTCAACCGTGAAGACACACAACGATCCTTCCGCGGCGGCACACACAACCGCCAAAACATCATCCGCTGCTGCCGCTTGGGTTACGGACGACATCCCGCCCAGCGGCAGCGACTCTTTTTGCCCTCGCTGGTGGAGAAGGACGGAGTCGATGGCCACGAGTCTCTCCCAGCGAGACCGGTGCTGTCGCGTCACGTCTTTCCTCTGCGAGTTGTCGTCCCTATGACCCCGCCGCGAGGAGTCGTTTTCAAAGAGATACGTTTTGGAGAGGTTGGCGGTGTTCAGAAGGCACACGGCACCACCAGAGAGAGCGCAAAAGAGATACACCGACAGAGCCGTCGAAGCAGTCGGTGTTGCTCCAGTGCGATGGCCACGCACCCAACAGCAGTCCACTACCGCCGTACTAGATGATGTGGACGATCTTGTCACGCGTCGTTGGGAGTCGCCTTGGAAATTCCTCTGGAGAGACGTTTTGGCGAGATGCAGCCGCTGCATGTGGTCACCCGCGCTCAAATCCAGCTTCCAGTCATCAATCGCAAACATTTTTTTTTTGAATTCGCCTCTATTACCTTCACTTATTATCCTTTAAGATGGTACAGACCACAGAATGAGTCGTCATATGTTCAAGGATGGCAACAAGAGCAAACACAACAAAAAAAAAATAGTATACAAAAGCAAGCAAATACAAAGAGAAGAAAATAAAACACACAATAATGGTAATAAAGAACTCATTGGAACAGCAAACTAATTGACACTCCGAAAATGTATGTATTGCTTTCTTCTTTTTCTTTCTCCCTTTTTGTTTACTCCTCCTCATCCGCTGCATCCGCAATCGGTTGCCAACCAGATGGTGGATTCTTCGCACCAGAAGCACACATTACCTTAAAGCGATTGCCCGACAATTTTCGGTCATTACGCTGCGCCTTGTTTATATCCTTGTGCATTCTGTACGTTGACGGAAGTGATGTTCCATGTACAGTCATGTCATAGAGATACTTCCCGTACATGGCGTTGTCCTCATTTGGAATATCACGACGTGCAAACAACTCATAGTGCGTGTTGTTAGGCAGCCGCTTCTTCATGATGTAATCTGGAAGGTTCTGTCCGTACCCGGGGCGCATCTCCCGCATTGGGTACCCCGTAAATGTCTTGAACTCCGGCGACATGGACCGCTCGTCCTCCAGTTGCCACGCCGCGGGCGCCTTCTCCTCGATGTATTCTTGGAATATGCGGGCGCGGGCGAGGCGCAGGTCCCACCGCTGCGCACACGGCACGGGGAGGGTGCTGGGGTGCGTGTAGCCGACGCGGTGCACACCGAGACGAGCCGGCACGCCGCGCAGAGCCATGACGACTACTCCCCACTACCCAGACTCTTCAATATAACGCTAAGCTCCGCCACCTCTTCAGACCACACTGCAAAGAGAAGGAAAGATTGTGGGAAAGGGGAAGGGAAGTATGTATGAATCCAGAGACAAATAAATAAACAAGAAACAGTGAGAGCAAGATCAGAGAACAAAAAAAAGATAAAAAAAAAAAGAAAAAGGAAATCAACCTCCCTCATAACAAAATTGACTATGTGCTTGTGTGGGCGAGAGTGAATCAAAACAGAAAAAAAAAATTATATAAAGAAAAACTATTTTTCTGCATTGCAGTTTCTCACTTAATTCTCTTTCTCTCACTCTCACATTACCCTCCACGCAGCTGCCATTCGCTCTCCTTTTTCTCTTTTTTTTTGCAAGCTTTTCTTTTTCTTTCTTCCTTGCTCTCCCCAATCTCTCCCCTTCTCTCCCTCCTCAGAGATTCTCACACGTCTCTCACACTACTATGCCACGGGTGGCTTGGGGATCATATCCTTTGGAACATGCTGAAACACACGATCAGACTTGTTGCACACCCACGCCACTTCCACTTCGTACAGTTTGTCCTTTGACTTATCGTGCACATCGTGGAGGAGGTTGGTGAGCTTCACCACCGCCTCCTCACATGTGAGTGTCTTGAAATCGAGTTTCTCTAGCTCCGTTTTGGCCACGGTCTTCCCCTTCCCCAGTGCTATGCCGTAGTACCCGGCCACCGTTCCGCTCGGGTCAGAGACAAACAGTTGCGGCCCATCGTCGGCGTACGACGCAATGATGACGGAGCAGCCAAAGGGCCGGTAGGCGTAGTGGGTGGTGTACACGTGCATGAACTCGCCAATGCGGGAGGCGAGCACAGACCCCGGGATGGGAGTAGCAAATACTTCACGACTGTTCTCGGCTTCAGAGCGGGCCCGCGAGACGACAGCACGACCGTCAGGAAGCATTCCGCAGATGCAGAGACCAGCCTGGCGGTCTACGGCGTAAATACGGTCGTTCGACCTCTCCTCCAGCATGCGACTTGTGAGAATCTTTTCTACCGCCACCACAACACCGTCCTTGCAGCATGCAGCAACGGCGGTACTGCTATTGTCCACGGCTTTGCAGGCGTATTCCACCTGAAAGACCCGCCCATCCGCGGAGAAGATATCTGTGGACTGGTCGTGCTCAGTTCCAGCCATTTGTGTTGCTGTTTTTTTTGTGTGTGTGTCTTTCTCAAGCCTTTTTTCTTTTGCCTTCTTTTTTCTCTTTTTGTCGATGTTGTTTTCTTTTTTCTTTGATACCGCTTCAGGTTTACAGCAATAAAAAATCTTCAGAAAAGGCGCAAAAGAATGAAAATATAAATATTACACTTTTGCAGGACAGACGCTTCGTCGTCCTCTTGGTGAGCATAAATACATTCTGTGAGGAGATGGAAGTAGGGTGAACACTCAACAGAAAGAAGAGACAGAAGTCCATATATAAAAAGAGATATGGAGAGAGAGAAGAAGAGAGGCCACAGATGTATCCTCACGTAAAACACAACAATAACAATATCAACACCGTCACCACAACCACCACAACCACCGGCATCATCATCTACGTCGGAAGCCCCAAAGAGCCGCAACGAACACTACCGTCAGGAGCACAGTTGGGCCCACGACAGAATACAAAGTCCGTCTATCATTCCTCTTGTTTTGCCCACTCCCCCCATCCTCCTTTTCTTTTCTCCCAAATTTACACTTTGACAGATTCAATTTCAACACGTGGCCTCCCTCTTCGCTCGGATCCTTCCACGACGCCCCCGCCTGCGGTGGTGCCAGCAGTTTGTCCTGCCAATTCCCCCCAGTTGCAAAGAGATCCGCAATGCGCTCATGCAGGTTCGCATTCGCATCAGGAGCTCCTGTAGTCATGAGAGAGTGTGAATAGAAACAGTGATTCCCGCTAGTGCACATCCCTAACAGATGGGCAACACAATAATATACGTTTCTGTGCTTGGCCCGAATGATGTGCTGCAAACGGTGCCGCAATCGTGCCAACTCTGCAGGATTCTTTATCTCCACGGCATTGCCGTTTCCCTCAAAGTTACTCTGATTAAACTGGCAGGCCACGTCTATTTCATCCAGGACCTCCTCAGCTATGAGGGTGTCGTCAAGAACGATGGTGCGCACGTACGGATTGACGTGGGCCAGCGCAGCCAAAGAACGTCCCGCCTCATCTTCCAGCGGCGTGTTAGAAAGATCAATGAAACCTACCCGCGACTTCACGAGTGCCTCGCAGAGCATTGAAATCGCCTCATCACTAATATTAATTCCATTCATTGTTAGAGCCTCCAGAGACAAGTTGTACTGCATTGCAACAGAGATGGAGTACACCTCCACGTCTGTGAATTCGGAGGAAAAGTCACTGAACAACATCACGGAGCGAATAGAATTATTCAGAATTTCTGACGTGAGAACACTTATGTCATCTTCTCCCGGCTTGGTGTACTCGCTGTTGTGGCTCGCATAAAAGGCCAGCACACTCTCAAGCTGCTCGAGCGTCACACTGCCGTCCAGCGGACCCGCCACAATGCGCTCGGTGATTCCGTTCAGCTCATCGCTTTTGATGGTGTTTGGGTCAAGTGCATCCGCGGCAGTTCGCTTCGCACCCAGTACGCGTGGCTGCCGTCGCTCAGTCATCCACACACACACGAAGAGAGACACTAGAATACACCTCTCTCCTCTGTTCCTAAACTATGGCAGAAAGATCAACCACTCACAGAGAAGAGAAAATAAGAATAAGAACAACCCGTGCAAATAATAGATGAAAAAAAAAACATCATGAAATGAAGACAGAGGAAAATAAAAAGGAGGGAGAAACGAGAATGCATCCACACATACATACGTAAATACATCAGGTACCTAAATAAAAGCCAGCAAAAAAATAAAAATAAAAATAAAAAACTAATATATATATCCCACGACCATAAAATTCAGTAAGGGATTCATGAAGAAGCTGGACGCAACGTCCAAACAGCTTCCGTGAATGCATCAGCAAGTTGATCATCTTGAAGTAATTTCACAAAAGCATCTCGTGAATAAAGCCCGAAACGTTCTGCGCATTCACGCCACGCAACGTCCCCCTCCCGCAGAGAACCAAAGACTGTCTCATACCAGTAAGCAGCCCATGCAATTGTTGCATCCATAAATCCACTTTCACGTTGCTGAGAAACAAACTTCCCAACGGCTTCTTTATGAATCGGTGATCGCTGGTGTTCCTTGCATACAGCTGTCCCCACCAGGCTTGTGGTTTGAGGGGCCAGAATGCAGTCGCAAAGGAGGCAGGATCCCTTCAAGACAAAAAAGATCAGTGGTGTATCCACAATAGAAGAAGAAGAGCAAGAAGAGGATTGCCCGGGCTGGTCAACACACTCCTCAGACTTCACAACAACAATACCATTGTTTGCTTCTAAAGTATCCGGTTGGAATGATGGTGTCTTTTTTTTTGTCAAGTTTTTCTTTGCGCCACTCACAAGGCACAGTTGTTGTTGTTGTTGTTGTTGTCGCTTTTCTTCCTCGTGATGCTTCTTCTCTCTGGCCGTGTTGAACCGTTCCATCCAGATTTTTATGTATCCTTCAGAATCACGATCCTCACGCAGCAACTCCATGTTGTGCCGCTTTCCCCTCACGTGATGCATTACTGTGGACGGCTTTAGCATCATGTCACACACTGGACAGAAGCCCCCCGACGTGTACTCGTGTGCCCTTTCAAGAAGACTCCGCAGGCGTAGAGTGGCCTCCCTCCCCTTCGGGCTGCGGGATAAGGCGTGTGACGTCTTGTGGTTCTTCGACGCAAAGTGATGCGCGATATCTTCTACAGCGACGTACTCGGCGCAGCAGCAGCAAATATTTCCATGCAAAGGCTTCAGCAATTCCACCCACGTCTCTCGCCACCTTTCAGCCGCCTCCGTTAGCGAGGCAGAAGCCATTGTCATGTGCACATTCCGCTGATGTCGCTTCGAAATGACGTGCTTCTCCTGCTGGGCCGGCACCACGCAGTTACAGACGCAGCAGAACACGTCCCGCACGATGCTCGCCAAGTGCAGCTGCTCCCCCGCAGCATTCACGGCGGGGGCGCACGTCCCCCTCTCACTCCTGCGGCGGTGGTGGCGGCTGTCGAGGTGCTGGACGGCCTGGCGAAACGTCGGCCCGACGTCCTCGCCGCACTGACCGCAGGTCCGCCGGAACACCGCCGCCGCCACCTCGCGGCGCAGCAGAGAAGCGACGAGCACACACGCCGCCGGGGCTGTCCGCCGGAACACCGCCGCAGCCGCCGCGCTGCACTTGAGATGTTTCGCCCCGCGCGTGTGCTGCGCCGCACCGCCGCCGAGCCAAACGTTGCAGAGAATGCAGTACTCATCTACCAGGCCAACCGAAACATCATCAAGTGAAACGCTCATCGCAGGTACAAATTCATACAACGACGTAATATTTTCTTTGATTCAGCGGTGGACAAGCAAACTGATAAATATGTATATACTAACGGTATCCACTAAGAAAAAAAAGAAGGAAAATGAAGGGAAGAAACCATTATACACATCAATACATGCATAAAGGAAAAAAAAAGAAGGACGGTGGAGAAAGAAAGGAGATGGTGATTATCATTTAACATGTTGCGCCAAATTGGAGACAAGAAAATGTAAGAAATACACGGGCGCACACACACACACACACATTCCAACTCAACAATCCACAACAACAGAAAGAAGGTGTGTAGAATAATAATAAAAAGGCGTTATTGGCACCCTATCGTAAATGGAAGGAGAGAGAAATTAAAAGTAGAAATAAACACTCACCATCACAGAAAAAAAAAATAGTAATAGTAATAAATCATTAAAAAATCACATCATTTCACTTCGTTTAGTTTCCTTCCTTGTATCCGTATGTAGGTATATGCACATACATACATACACATGCAGTCGAGATTGCATTCTCTTTTTTTTTCCTTTCGTTTTTCTGACCCTATCTTTCTTTGATTCGGCTCATAGTGTTTTCCCTTCTTTTTCGTGGGGAAATGGGAAATGTATTTTACTTCCATGTCTTTGATTCGCTCAAACTCCTCTCATATCCTCCTTTCCTCTCTCACCTTCTATTTGTCTGCACGTTCGTGGGTACATATAAACATGAATGTATACACACCCCACCAGCGGCATCTGGATTAATATGACCACACATACTGCAAACTGAAGAAGAAAAAGAAGCAATCAAAACAAGAAGAGGATGGCAACAAACCGCATCTATTCTGCATCACCAAACTCTGCACGGAGAAACACCTCCATAGCCTGACCGACAAAATAACTGACGGCGCCGCTGATCACACCGTTAAGAACCATCAGTGCAGCGGAACGAAACATATTGACGCCCGTTAAGTGCCCCTTCCCCAAGCCAAGAATCACCAGCGCGACTGTCGCCAGGAAGCAGGAGACGACAAAAGCGCTATCCAGCCCTTTCCCCTTCTCGAAAACGTACGCCATCAGCGGGACAGAGCCAAACAACAGGAACGAGAAGAACATGACAATGCCCTGCTTCTTCGGCCCGTGCACGTCACTGAGGTCGACGAGAAGCCCGAGCTCTTCGGTCATCATAAAATCCACAAAACGTTGCGGGTCCTTCGAAATGATGCTCACAATTGTCGTGGCGTCCTCGTGCGAGAGTCCCTTCGCCTCGTATATCTGCACCATCTCGTCCACCTCCATGTCAAACGCGTTCTCCACCTCCCACTCCTCGCGGCGACGCTCCGACATCGCGTTCTCCAGCTCGGCATCCCCGGAGACATACTCCCCGAAGCCCATTGCGAAGCCGTCGGCAATGAGGTTGGAAAAACCAAATATGAGAATTGTCACGTAGGTTTGGTTGCTACCAACTGCCGCTGCAACAATAGCGAAGGTCGTCATAATTCCGTCCAATCCACCAAATACAAACGACTTGATATAATCGGTGGCAGCAGAACTGTGAGACTCAGGGTGGGAAATCTTCTTTGCATGCTCCTGCCGAGACATTTCAAAGTCACCCTTCCGAAAGGCCTCTCTGGCCTTCGCCGTACTCTTGTAGTCGGCTTTGGAGCCCATATCAATCCGCTCCGTCTCCGACATTGGCACTCTCCCTACTTCCTTCTTTTTTGGTCTTTACCTTCCTAATATCTAATATTTACTCGTTACAGAACTCACCGTTCTCCCGTTTTTTTTATGTGTGTGTGTATGCGTGGGCGGTTGTTCTTTAATTTTGTATTTTCTTCTTCGACGTTGATGTTTCAACGAACCTCGCGCTATCGGATGCCTCCGATAACTTCTTTCCAAGCAAAAGGAATACAGATGAATACACTTCAATGCAGACACAAAAATAGGAAAAAAAGGAAGGACACTTCATTTTAACTATTCATGTAAAATAAGTAAACAAATACGTAGAGACAAAGATACACAGACATTCCCAATCTTAACGGTGACAAGAGCAAATAACGCAAAGATAGGAAAAGCATAATAGTGTAATAATAGTAGCCAAAAGTGTCACATCCTTCACTCCAAGCTGTAGTCAAGAAAAAGCTCCTCCATCTCTTTTAGATCCCTCGTCGCGCACACCACCACACAGCGGTTGGAAAGGGGCTCCGTTTCAAGAAGGACACGCCGACGACTTCCTGAAGAAAGAAAATTCGACTGCATGCATGTATGCAGTGCACAATTACCTGGAGTGATCTTCCTATTGTGCGTTTTGGAATTTTTTCCCCCATCATCCGTTGGCGACGCCGCTGCGGAGGAGCTCCGAATCACATCCACAAGCGGCACGAGTGTCGGCAGGAGATCAAGGTCCGGTCTCTCCTCAAACAGATCCGCCAGGTCGCCCGGCGAGGACGGAACGCAGTCGACGGGCAACAAGAGACTGCGGTGAATCACCGTGCGGTAGGCCACGCGCAGCTCATCAAAGCTGGGCACAAGGTCAGGGGATACATGCGAAGTCCGACGCTGCTGGTAGAAGTGAAGCGCGGCGTGTGTGACACGCAACTGCCCCTCCACCTGTTTCCTCAGTGATGAGAGAACAGACTCCTCCGATGCCGCATTGTCTGCGCCGCACGGCAATGAGGAGGCAATGGTCGGGTAACTCCTTGCGTGTGCCAATGTAAATGGTGAGGGCAAGTTAGGCATCAACAAGTGCGAGAAAAGTGGTGCGATGCTCAGCGCAGTCCCATGCGCCAGCAGTCGCTTGTAGCACGCCAGACAGCCCGCCAGCCATAATGACTGCGCCGTGACCACATTCATCCGACGACGGCGGGTGAGGAATGCACACATCGCACGGACGGGGGGAACCGCGGCGGGTTTCATGTCTCCTCGAATAGTCTGCGCGTTCAGCGTCGCGAGATACGGCACGGTCGCGACAACCGCACCGGCACGTACGGGCTCGCCAACATGAAGGGAGAACTGCGGCATGAGTCCATGCACGTTCCTACGAAGAAACAGTTTTTTGCTCACAACGCCATTTCGAGCACACCACGCCCAGAAGTCCGCAAGATCACCGTCTGCATCTGTCATGCAATGGAACTCCCCACACACAGCCCCTCTCTCGCTCTCCCCCGATCAGACAGACGTCTTTTTTTTTCCTTTTTCCCGCTTCTCTTTTGGGGGGTTGTACAGCAAAAACCACTACCACTACCACTCGTCGTCTCTCCTCTAATGTGTGTTAACAGACAGACCAACAAAAGAAGAGGAAAAGGGTCATAGAAACAAAAAAAAAGAAGGAGAAAACCAAACACAGCATAAAAATAAACAAAAGAAGAATGATATGCGTGGTCCACTTCTCATCTGCAGCAAAAGAGAATGTTGATAGTAATCCCCTCATCCACCCATATCAGATTCTTCTACCATTCCGCGCATTCAAGGATGTTTGAGTTTGAGAGTGAGGTGCCACACTAGTAGTCATTTGCCTGTTCCGTTAGCGGGTCATGCACTCGTGTGATGCCACCAAGACTCGGCACGCGGCTCCAACGGGGTTTCGGCACCACATGTGAGACGCTGGGGTGCTGCCAGTAGTTTGGCCATGCATTCGCAACGCCTTGGTACTTCTGTGGGTCAAAATAGGCGTTGGAATCAGGAGTGGAGAAGGAGACCATCGCCGTGGCAGCCTCCTTGCCGTGCTGCTTTTCCAGCTCCTCTACTACTTTGGTATTGATTGCACGCTGCTGCTGAATGCGATGCATCAATATCGAACGTCGCCGAATAGACTCCATTACCTCACGCATGTGATAATTCTCACGTCGGTTGGGAACAAATTTGAACAAACCATTGGCAAGTGCCGTGCCAGGAAACTTATTATCAAAAATCTTGTCTCGGACATAAAAATTCCGTAGTACCTCCTTATGTGCCTTCTGCAGCTGCAACAATTCATACGCGCAGGGGTAAAATGTCATGCGCCGTGGTGCATTCTGTGTTCCCGCCACCACAGAGCGGTATGAGCCACGACCCAGAGCCCCTGACATTACTAACACTGTCACAGTCCTATAGGCGTAAACAGTCCCATGTGTGCATATGTGTTATGTGTATGCATGTATGTATGTATCAGTTAAAAGAAGACAGAAGAGAGAAAAGATGAAACCAGACTCCAATCCACCCATATATATATATATATATATATATATATATATATATTTATTTATTTATTTATTTATTTAATCAAGTGAAATATTGAGAATATATAAAGAGTGTTTCTTTGTTGTTGTTTTTGTTTTAATGTCTCCCTCACTCTCCCTCTTTCTCACGTCCCAAAAAAAAGTCGCATTCGGCAACGATCAGAGTCAGAAAAAGAAGAGCTGATATTAAGCACCACGTCCTTAAATATTCTTCAGACACTTTCCTCTTTATTTTTTTTTATTCTTCTATTATTTTTTATTCTTCTTAATTACATGAATTTCGTATCTCATTCACTCTGTATCTATGGTAAATTGTCAGCAAAAAAAAAAAAGATGTGCCACAGAGAAGGAAACAAAAAAAACGCAAATACACGGAATCGTAGAGTTGCAGATTTTATTTCCTCACAACTTTCTTGTGTCCAGAAGATCCCTTCTGCTGTAGTGTCCCTGACAGGACGATGGCATTACGGCTCCTCTTCACACCCGTCGTTGGTTCACTCCGTTTGGGCTTCGCTGCAGGTTTGGTAATGGCGAAGAACTCGTCAAGGCGGCCCTGCGTCTTCCTCACCAGTGCCGCGCGGAGACGCTGAATACCCTTCATCACACGCTCCCTACTGAACAACTTCTCTTCCACAAGAAATTTGATGAGTCCCTCCTCATCGGGCTCACGAAACTGAATGTCAATTTCCTCCGCGGGTGTCACCTCGGGCTTCATGAAGAACTCACGAGCCTCCTTGTAGAGAAATTCCTCGGGCACACTGTGTTTCGCGGTGTCGATGTTCTCAAGCACTGCCTCAATGCTGCCGTGCTTCTTGATGGCCTCCCACGCCTTTTGCGGGCCGATACCACTGATCTTGGGCACATAATCACACCCAAGCAAAATGCAGAGGTCAATAAACTGCGGCATTGTCAACTCCGTCTGCGTTAAAATCTCATCCAAATGAAACTCCGCAATGGGCCGCTTCTTCGCCTCGCTATACGTTAGATGCCGCAGCATGATGGTGGACCCAAATGTGAGTGCATCCATGTCCTCCGTCCCGACGGCCCACGCCTTCTTCTTCTTCACCAGCTCCGCACACTGCGCCTCCGCCTCCGAGGGCGCCTGCACAACGGGGATGCCCATGAGCTGCAGGAGTTTCTTCGCCTCCTCCATCTGCTCCCTCGACACCCGTACCGTCCGCTTGCTCATCTTCTCCATCATCTCATCATTCCCCTCGTCCCTCGCCGCCTCAAAAACCTGCTGCGCCTCCTCCGCCCGCTGCCGCCTCCCATCCAGCTCCGCCGCCTTCAGCGTGGGCGGCTTGCCGTCAAACACGTAGATTGGCCTCAGGCCCTCGTCCACCATCCGCAGCGTGCGGGCGAAGACGCCGTTCAGGTGCGATGTCACCTCGCCCGCCTCGTTGCGCAGCTCCACGTCCTGCCCGTCCTGGAAGCCCTTCATCGCGATGAGGAACTGGTAGATCGTCATGGAGGCATCAATGGCAATGCGGCGGCCGAAGTAGTTCTTCAACTCGCGTTCATGAATGGCAGAGGGTGCGCGGTCATACAGTAGCTTGGAAAGATGTTGAATTCCCATTTCTCTCACCCACTCTATCTATCTTCTTGTCGCTCCTGTACAGCCCACACACCAAGTCACTTAAAACGGCATGATCCAAAAAAAAAAAAACGGAGAGAGACAAATAATAAACATCAAGAAGAAAGGAAGAAAGAAAAAGAAAAAAACGGAGAAGAGAGAACACTCCCTAATAATAGTATGGACAGAAAAAAAATCACACGTTCACACACACACAAACTACTGAGAGATAGAGGAGAATGACACGAAACGGAAAAAGAGGGACGTCAGACACATAACAGTACACAAGAATAAAAAATAAAACAACCTTCGCCGTCAATCTAACGAACACAACTACCAACAGTAATAAAGGGAAAGCATAAGAAGCACCACATACACAGATCTCAAGCCTTTCGACGTTAAACATGTCCAATCCTTTCCTCGCTTTCGCCTTCATCCAAATACAAGTAGATCACCCTCTTTTCTTGTGCTCTTCTGATTTATATATAACGCGCTATTTCGCCCAGAGGAATGCCAATATAAGAGCTATAAACCCCGCCAGAATACAGGGAATATATTTCATCAACAAACCCTCTTTTCTTCCCACAGGCTTAGAGGTAGTTGAGGAATCCTGTATCCGGTGTTCACTAATCGCATTTGTAACCCTCTCCTTTTTATTTCCTACAGATGAAGATGGAGACCTCAGAAAAGTATCCGTGAGTACTTGAGATGGTTCTACTTCCTCCCCTGCACCGTCCTCAATCAATTCATTCAGCTCATCCCATTGTTGCATGGAGAGAATGGCTGCATTGCCTTTCATGGGTGTAAATATCCATTGGTAGATCAATCCAGGATATCTTTGAGACAACAGACGCACCATCCCACTTTGGGGCTCTCCTTCCACTTTCGGTATAAGTGAAGATATGGCGCAGTACACATCTTTACCGGATGAAAATAAAGGAGCAAAAGTAACATCCACGCACATCATGCAGTCGTCGTACTGGCCTTCTCTACCGCCGAGTTGCACTGCATAAATGGAATCTGCAGCATTCCAAATCTCATTCGCCTCCATCACAGTCGTACTGGTAACATTTAATATGACGCTATTCTTATTATGATGTGCACTTCGGGACCGCACAATGAATGGCAGCGTCCTTAGAGGTGACCTAAAATAACACGCCATCGTCACAAACATGGGTTTGGTTTCGAGAACTGAAACAGACAGCGTCTTTCCAGACTGCAGCAGTTGGCACTGTATCTTCCTTGCCTTATCGTGTGTTGCAGTAAAGAAAAGTGACGCGTGTGGATGATTCTTTAGGAGGTGCCGCAGGCTCATCAGTACCTTGATGCTGCCGTCCGGCAAAAATACACCCAAGAAAACGATACCGCATGGAAGCACTTTCTCCAGGCACTCAACCTGCTCCAAGATGACATCCAGATCGGAGCAGGGGATCGCCTCAAAGACGATGCATTTTGCCCGCTGCTGATTCACGCCAGTTGCCGTGACTCTTCGCTGGCCCACAAAAAGGAGGGCGTCATGGGCACACAAAGAAGACGCTGCATCTGCAGCCAGCACCACAGAGGCGTCCATCAAGGGAGGGAGAGAGATAATGAAGATGACGAACTTCCTTCACTCTGTAGCAGGCAAACTAAGAGAAAAAAGAAGACAAATAAAAAGACAGAAGAAGTATTTATCATGAGCCTCGGACATCATTCAAGGAATATCGATTTCACACTCACACTTTTCAACCAACAGTTTCACGTTTGCGTAACCAGATACTTACTTCCTCTACCACTATTACAGAAGGACAACAACCCCCTCCCCCCCTCAAAAAAAAGGAATGCGTGAATACATATAAAGATTGCGTATGTAAATATACGTAGTGTGGTGATAGACATGCACGCACGTATGCATCCCATGAATAGGATCACTGACGCAATGCGTCTTCACCAGCTAAGCAGTGACAGTCTTTGCTGTTGTTGTTATTTGTATGGGCAAAGAAAATGAAACAAATAAACAACAAGAAAACGTGATGAAAATAAGAATGAAAAGAAGAAAGGAAAAGCAAATTCCCGCTCTCTACCAACACCAAAAGAAGCCAAAATCAAAACTAAAAAAACACAGAGACAATCAGTAAAAAAGTAAAAGAGAAATAGAAGAAGAAAAATTTCACATAAAACTAAAAAAAACGAGACACAATGTCTATAGGCGCCGATATATTGAGGTCAACCAACCACGCTATCACTTACGTATAAACTACTTCTGCAATGACAGAATTCCTACACTGTCTATGCATAGCTCACAACTCCTTGGCATGCGTGTTCGATTCAAAATTTTAATTTCATCAATAAAGTTTGAGTGGTAAAAATGGGAAAGGGAATCAAACATTTATGTACAATGCGACTGCTCTCCGTGAAGCGGTCAAAACAAAAATAAGGAAAAAAAAACTGAAATCGAGACCAATGATATAATTGGGGAATGACGTAATGGCACACAGAGTCGCAGTCTTACCGGAATTATTTGTATTTCACTCCTCTCACATTAAGAATGGGATAAAGAGAGAGGAGAGGGGAAGACATCCATAAAACTCATGTGTGCCAGTTTCGCATAGAAGTGTGTGAATACATAATATTTAAATCAAGGACGAATAGTTTAGTGTTCCACCGAAAGTGGCATCCTTGCCTATTTTTTTTGTTTATTTCTGCTTGCGCACGACACACACACACACACACACACACACACACACATCATTGCTTCTTTTGCCTTCGGGCGGTATTGTTCAGTGTCTGGTCCAGATTGTCTTCCATCGTGCTTGCATGGGAAACGTTTATAGAACTCATACTACATACCGCAGAATTGCGTCTCCGTGCTCGGTCTCTGGTTCGGGGAGTTGACGATGCCCTTGCCACAGCTGGTTTTCCTCTTTGGGCGGGTATATTAATATTTTCCTCCGCGTTTTCTTGCACTTCCTTGGCATCATTATCCAGCACTTCCATAAAACTAGTACAAGAACGATTGGGGTTGCTTGCCCTTGTGCGGCGTGCCTTACCTTTCTTCTTATCCACATTCACCTCTGGATTTATTCTGTTAGACAGTCTCGAGGCAGTTCTTGAATCCACGATGATGCCTGGAATCTCAGACGCCATGATGTCCGGCAGCTCAGTAATGCTTAAGGTCGCATTCAACCGCTTGTCTGGTCGAGCACGGGATTTTAGTTGGGTGCCTGAATTCAGAGCCGGTAAACGTTGCATATTGGAATCTCTCCTGTCATTCCGTACTCCTTTCATTTGACCCGTAGAGGGTACTCTCGCATATGCAGCGGCACCTCCCTTTCCGTTCTCTAGCTCAATGTCCGCGTCCCGTTCAAATATTTCATTTGGTCCCTCATCAGGAATGAATGAGAATTCCAACTCACGCGACCTTTGATTCTCCAAGACACGACGTTTCTTTTCTTTTCTCTTCTCGGACCGGTTGTCTTCTTTCTTTGCTCTGGGGCTTCTAACATCACCTGCATCACTGATTTGACGTCGTGGTAAGTCACCTTCCTTTTTCATCTCCCTCCCTGGAGGTTTACGGGGAATTCGTGCTGTATCCAAGGGAACATTTGTCGTCTGGTTCTCTTCCACAATACATTCCACAACCTCCTCAGGAACCCCTGAAAAGGAAAGGCTACCTCGAGAAGTATTTTTTCTTGTACGACGATGGCGCACTTTATCACCTCCAGACGGTTGTTTTGGATCCTTTCTCTGCGGCTTTACACACACTGACTGTGCCTCATTTTCTTCCACGAGTTCGTGTACTTCTTCGTCTTCCACAACATCAACAAAACTAATAGAGCGATTCCCATTGTAGCGTTGGTGTCGTCTCCTCGTGGTACATTTCTTCTTCTTAGAAGAAGGAGCAGTGTTTTCTTCCACAACTTGATCAGTTGGGAGTTCATCAGGCATGACATCAAAAAACAAAGAACTACTTCGGCCCTTTCGATGTTCATGTCGCTTTCTTGCTTGTCGAGGTGCTTTATCTTCTTCATGTTGGTCCTCCTTCAACTCTCCAACTTTGGTGTATCCTACATTCAGTTTCTCCTCCATGTACTCTGCTTCAACAATTTCCTCAGTAACTACATCCGGAACTTCATCCATCAGGACCGATACACAACATGAAGTATTATTACGCTTTTTACGACGCGGTTTCTCGTCTTCACCAAAGACGGCCTCTTTTGGAGTCTCAATATGACTTTGAGAAGCTAGCAAATGAGCCACTCTTTTCTGTTTCTCAACATTATGAGAACCCATACGAGACTCTTTAGAAGGAGTCATCGCTGCTTGATCATGCGCAGCAGCCAATATCATACTTTCAGTCATCTTTTTCTTACCTGCAGGACGTGAATTCATATGAGCTTCCTTGGAAAAAGCCATCGCTGCTTGATCATGCGCAGCACCCAATATCATACTTTCAGTCATCTTTTTCTTACCTGCAGGACGTGAATTCATATGAGCTTCCTTGGAAAAAGCCATCGCTGCTTGACCTTGTTCAGCACCCAATATCATACTTTCAGTCATCTTTTTCTTACCTGCAGGACGTGAATTCATATGAGCTTCCTTGGAAAAAGCCATCGCTGCTTGATCATGCGCAGCACCCAATATCATACTTTCAGTCATCTTTTTCTTACATGCAGGACGTGAATTCATATGAGCTTCCTTGGAAGAAGTCACAGTTATCTTCACTTTATTTGGAAGCATAATAATCTTTTCACCTTTCGGTCCCTTAAGAATACTTACGGCATTAGTTGACGGTGTACTTTCTTTTCCGCTTTTTGGCGCCGCTCCAGAGTTTACTCCTGGTCCAACAGATCGATTCTTGACCTTTACAACTGTGATATCTGGAAGGGTCATAACGGCATCCTTTATTTTTTTATCTATAACTGCTGAACTTTTCATTGCACGGTCTTTAGCAGTTTTCATTATAGTTTCCTTTACTTCAGTGTAAGATGCTATTTGCCTCAATGTTCGTAGCTCCTCTTCAAAATTTGGATCATCCCAATCCAACTCTTCAAATTCACGAGACACCACTTGAGCATTTGGATTATTCAAACGCCTCACCAGCTTGTCAATAACAACCGCATTCAGTGGTACTTCATCCTCTTCCATTATCTCAACCTCCGACTCGGATTCATTGATCTCAATATTCGCTTCCCGGGGAACTTGAGATGCCCTCCGTTTGGGCAGGCGTTCAAAATCGACAACAAGGGGCGCCTCAGAGAAACTCAACTCATCATTGCTGTCTACAGATTCAATAACACGATAAGAGTTTGCCTTTGGTTTGTGCAGGAATTTGGGAGGGCCACCCATGAGGACAGTAAAACCAAGAGGTTCATACTCACCACTGTTTTCAAGTGACGAATCTGAGTCTAATTCTTCTTCCTCATCTGTGTATTCATATGAGGTTAAAGAAAATTCTCCCACACGCCTGCTTGCACCACAATTAACCAGAGTGGCAGGCAAAGGGATAGCTTCTTCACTGGAGAACGGGGATAGGTCTGAGTCTTCAGTGAAAGAGCTTTCTGGTGGTTTTGTATTACGAGAATAATTTTTTACTTCAGAAGCCCCATTGGAATTCCTACGATCTCTAGAAGGCAGCATTGAATGGGACGAAGTTTTCCTAGGCAAAGTACGATGAACATTACCCTGTCGAATGATTTTGTTTTTCAGCATAGATCAGATTGGTATAATATACACATATATTTATATTTATACTATTTATCAATATGTAGCTCGATATATATCAAGAGCGACCTCACACAGACACAGAAAAAAAAGATTATATACCCTAAAGAAAAAATCTGAAACTAGTATTCATGCACAGATATGTTTTATTTTTTAGAAGTAAGAAAAAAAGATATAAAAACGGGAAAAAACAACAACAAAAAGTGAAATTTAACAGAACTAATTCTTCACAGTAACATTCTCACCAAGAACAAGAAAATAATAATAATAATAATAATAATAATAATAATAATAATAATAATAATAATAATAATACCCCCTTCTGTACGGTAAAAAGACTCATGGCAAAAGGGAGCATCACATACGCAAATACAGAATTGTGTCAGTAATCAAACCAAGGTTATTAGCATCATCAGTAACGGTATCGACCAAGGTGTGAGTCGGTGTTGCCTGTCTAGCGCAGAAACCAGGAGGAAAATCGGTCCTTAAAGAAACATAGAGCACATTTCTGCGGTCAATGCAAACGTACAGACAGTGAGTGCAACAAAAATAATGATAATAATTGAATTCATCTTCGCCCTTAAACACATCAAACGAGTAGGTTGACCACGAAGCAAATAACAACGGTAAAAGAAATCCCTGAGGCACGGCGTTCCTGCAATGTTATCCTCCAACAAGCAAGGTTTTTGTCCAATAGAACAAAATGCCACCAGAATATATGTCCATAGGCTATCTAAAGCTGCTCCTTTAGGGGTATGAATAAATAAGTCTATGAACAGAAGCAAAAGAAAGAAGAACGCACAAAAAAAGAGGGGGAAATGATAAAAATAACGAAAGAGAACGAAAGGAAAATATGCCTCACATCGCACACATAAAGCAAAAAAAGCCGACGAGCATCCATTGTGTCCATTATGTTTACTTTTTCCCCCTTTCACAAGAACAGGTTTTGCTTGCCATTTCATTTCCTTTTTTTTTTCGTCTTTTCCTTCCTCTTCTATTCTCTTTAGAAGCCATAAGAAAAGTGCGTCGACAGCTAAACGGAAATAATAATACTAATAGTAATAAAAGTAAAGGGTTTCTTTTCACTTTCTTTTTGCCGTAGTATCTGTAGACTCCTGTTATAGATAACGGTTAAAGAAAAAAAAAAAACTATCGGGTAACCAAGCTTCTATAACGAATTTAGCAGTTAAATAAGCTCCCAATCCACATTCATCCCTTCCATCTCCCTCCAGAGGGCTACTACACACGCTCCCCTATCAGATGCTACTCGATTCCCTACTTAGCCATCGGGTTTTGAGAAATGTATTCAACCGCATCAGGAACTGATTGAATCTTCTCGGCATCATGATCAGGAATATCTAGAATAAATTCCTGTTCAATGGCGAAAACGACCTCAACGACATCCAAGGAGTTCAATCCAAGGTCATTCACAAAATGAGACTCTGGTGTAACCTTGGAAGCATCAACTTTTTCAAAGTTTTTCACTACCTCCAAGACACGAGTCAGCACATCGTCCTTGTTAAGAAGATACTGACCTGTTCGGGTCGCCTCATCACCCTCTTTGTGGCCCTCGCTGTGGAATCGAACCGAAGCAGCCAAAGGAAAAGAAATGCCCGATACAGAATGTTTATTAGAAGCAAAACAAATCCGGTGTTGAGTAGAGAGGACGCTAAATGCGCCAACACGACACAAGATCTTGTGTAAAAGTTGTGTGCGTTGCATTATACCTTTCTTTCCTTGTATTGTTATTTATTCCCCTCAAAAAGCTAAAAAAAAAAGTCCGAAAATAGTTTTTAAAAAGATAGAAGAAAAGTCAAAAAAAAGAGTAGTGGTGCAAAACACACTCAGAGTATATTCTAGAGCAATTATTTCCTTATATACGTCTGAAAAACAGCAACCCATTAATTCCACAAAATTCAAAGAAATCCAGAAAAAGAAAAAGGCACATACACACAGCAATAAAAACAAAATAAAATAAAAAAGGTGCGGCTTCCAAAGCGCCAAAAGCACCCAACGCACACAAATCAACCCGGAAACACAATAAAGATAAGAAAAACTCCAGGGCGGGGCGGGCCCGACCAGCCATAAAAGAAAAAAACACGCCCCCCGCACGGAACTAACAGAACAATAGCAACCACCGGCCCGCGAAAGCCGGGGTACGGCCCCTACGGCCCCGCGCCCCTCGCGAAAGAGCCGCCCCCAACGAGCGCGGCGAAAACGCAGGGCGGTGGACCTCCGCCGGGTTCCTTCCGTTTTCTCCCCGTCTCGGGGCCAGGCGGCTCGGGAGCGCGGGCCGGGCGTTGAGTTCTGTCCGGGGCGCCCTGGCGTTTCGGGGGCGCATGTTTTTTGCCTCGCCACCGCTCCTGCGGCGCGAAGGGGCCGGAGTCCCTTTTTGTTTTTTTTATTTTTCGTGTACGTTTTGCTGTTGGCTGGGCCGTTGTTGTGCGGCAGGTCTGGGGGTATACGTGCGTCTGTGTCTTTTTTTTTCGCGGACCGCCGACGGATGCACAGATGTTTGGACGCACCCGACGCAGAGAACAACAGCGCATGCATACGAAAAAAAGGAATATAAATCCATCTGAGATGTGGTGTTGTGTAGGCGCGGTTTGTGTACCATTTTGCTCTATTATTATTATTATTATTATTATTATTATTATTATTATTATTATTATTGCTACTATTCTCATTTATTTTTGTAAAGTCATTATTCTGCTTGCTTCTGCTGCTTTTCTTTGTTTTTTTTTCTCTCTTTTTTTTCTTTTGAAATCCTGATGTCACTCTTTTTTCTGACTATTCTTACTAGCATACGATTATAAATAGAGGTGGACAGCGCTAGATAATACTGGCACGGTATCATGGATTATAATTGTACGGAGCAAACCCCTGTCAGGCCCACTTTGGCTGCGGAAAAGAGTACGCGTTTTGAGGATATGCATTCCGTAAGAAAGACGGCTGGCAAGTACTCTTCAAATCGTCACCATTGTCAAAGTTCTCCCGACGAGGATAGACGAATATCACAGCGAGAGAAGCAGATTTCTTACGGGTTTGTGACCGAGGGCTATCGTAACATGATTAAATTGGTACTACATGATCCCCTGTTAAAAACGGGTGGTATTCTTCCACTCTCACCGCCAGATGTGAATAAGGGGAGTAAACGAACTTGGGATGTATCACTTCGGAAGTGGCGGCGGGCATTACATATGTTTGACAATGTCTTTATTGAGGGTGAAGATGAATCTTCAAATACCTTGGAGTCTGTTATAGAAGAACAACGATTACAATGGGTAAGTCCACTTTTTCTGCAGCAGGCAAAGGAAAAACGTGTACGTCTTACTGCAGAAAAAATAAAAGAGGCACGTAATTCGCCTTATGTTCCAAAGAAATTACCGGTAGAAGAGAGTTTAAAAATTATACTTCGAAGCGAAGATTGTTACGAGCCCGTAAATAACGTGGTGCCCCCGTCGGCCTCTTCACTTATAAGGGGAAGTGATATATCTCCCTTGGATGCTGGTATCAAAATATATCTTGCACCTTCGACACATAACCAACAGAATTCTACCTCCGAAAGACTTGAAGTATTACCTTGCCAAGAAACAACGCGAACTCTTTGTATTAACTCATTCACACCCGTACATATTGGCAGTTCTCCAACCAATATGAACGTTTCTCCACCATCAACTATGAGCCGCATGATCCATCCGGGTTATGCCACTCCTGTATTCAATGGGCCACCACCGCCGCCATTACATTATGATTCGTCCCTAATTTCTTCTACTGGTTTTCATCCCAAGCAAACCAACATACAGACTGGCAGTGCTCTTCGTCAACCGGTGCAAGAGTGGAATTCTTTATGTCCCCCTCCAACTTGTGCACCGCAAGAATTACATGCCCCAGTCTTGAATTCTGGGTTGAATCGAGTCCTAACACCTGCGACAGCCCCTCGACGGATTACACTTCTTCGGAGCAGCCAAGGTGAGAGGAAGCTTGGGGATACGGAAAATTTGCAACGTAATCTTTTCCCAAATAGTAGTCCACCATTTTATTGCGTCAATACCAAAAATAATATGACCTCCCCAGGTATTTGGGAAGAGAGTCCAACCGGAACCACTACCACTTCATTTAAAGATGTCAATGAGAATGAGAATCCAGGCATGGATCCTGTTTCTCAGAAGCTATTTTCTTAAAAAAAAAAAAAGTAGGATTTTTTTTTTTACACGAATTATTCATAGAGTCCTTCCCATCTTCTTTCCGATTCTTCTTATTATTAGATGATTACAAATATAAAGACTCCTTCCTTACCCACATACATATATGTATATATGCACGCAGATATATACATAAACATAGATATTTTTTTATAATATTTTATTTTTTTTTCCTTATTGGGAAATGGAGAGATTTTGGCTTCTATTTTCTTTTAATGCGTGTTACTAATTGAGAAAAAAAAAAAGTAATAAACACTAACAAATAAAAAGAAACAACATTTACGCTATATTTCCTCAGACGAAACTCATGCAGACAAACAATAAGAGCACAAAGAAATGTGACTGTGCGTGTGTTTTTGGTTTTGCATATTCCTGTATATTTTTTTTCTCATTCTTTTTCTCTTGCTAACGACCAGCCTTCTTAGAATAATTATGTCTACTCGAATCGAAGATCTTCTTTTGGCAGTAAAGAATGGCAATATTGGTCTTCTAAAAAGAATTCTTACGCCAGAAAATGTTAACTTTGTCGATACAGAAAGACGCATGACTTTGCTTATGTGGGCTGTTGATCTTCGACAGTACTCTATTGTGGAGACGCTGCTTGATCATGGAGCTTCAATATATCCTCGTGATATGTTTCAATTCAATGTCTTCCATCATGCTGCATGGTGTGCTGATGCAGAAATGTTGAGAATTTTGCTTTTTTCTTTATCTCCTTCTCGATGTACATATGCAAGATCTGTGCGCTCAAGCAGTGTACGCTTCCGACCCGGGTCCAAGGCACTTGTGGACCTTCCACACCCGTGCACTGGACGCACCCCTTTAATGCTTGCTGCCATGCGAGGAGATACTGGTATAGTTGATTTTTTGATTACCAAGGGAGGTTCTGATGTTAGATTGACAGATTTCAGAGGATGTACAGCATTGGATTTGGCCGCTATCTGTGGGCATAAAGCAGTTATAACTCTGCTGTTGAGCAAGGGGGATGATGATGCAGATCTTGTTTTTGATAAGACCAGACGTCACGCTGAGGTGAACTGTGAAAAAGCCACGACCATACCGCAGCTGATGATACAAAAAGATCTAAATAAACTCCTGTGTAGTGATTGGCTCCCTCAGTCTCTAGTGGATCTTTCTTGAATGCCAGGAGTGTACTTTATGTTTGAATGTATATTGAGTGAGAACATTCTTCTTCTTCTTCTTTGTTGGTTTTATTTTTCAAAGTAATGGATAAAATGTGGTGGCGGTAATGTATTATTGTGTGAATATATATTGTAGGCCTTCATTGTGTTGTCAGTTTCCTTTTTGGTTATTCATCCTCTTATTTTTCTACTTATGTGTATAACTTTTTCTCTCTTATGTTTTTTTCTACTGTTATACTAAGTGGCATCTTTGTGATGCGCCAGTTGAAACGAGTGCAAGTGATAGTGCAAATTGTGGTATGAAAATTGGGAATATGATTGGGACTTCATCTAAACTAAATTCTACAGATGATGTTCCGCTAACGACTGCTTTGTCAGTAGTTCCATTGGAAGTAAATGCCGTGCCTCCTCAGTGGGTTGACAAAGTTCCCTGGAAGGAGGAGTTGGGTAAGGCAGACAAGGATAGAGAGATGGTTTGTCCATCTGTTGAGAACACGGGAAATGATGTAGACACAAGAAATGCTGAACAGAACGACAATGGGATTTTTACTGCTTCTCACCGTGATGAAAAGAGAGAGGTTTCATTAGATACGAAACTGTCAGTCTTAGCTGGCCAGCTTGAGAACGCAGTGAACAGTAGTAGTAGTCCATGGGCAAAAGTTGAAGACTTTCAACGCATTCGCTCCTGGCTTTTGCGACCTTTTTCATCTTCAAATACGTCACAAAGTAAAACTGAGGAAGACTGCAGAGAAACATTACTTCGTCTTGTTGAGGATAAAATGTATTTCTTTGGTTTTTACGAACGTATGGAGCGTGAGAAGCCAATGGGAGTAAAAAAGTCGACTCGTCGAGAGCGTGGAAGGGCATGGGAAGATACACAGAATACGAAGAGACATTGTCCTTCAGGAGCCACTAGTCACTTTTCCGACTCAACGGAAATGTCGTTTTCGTTTGCGAAATGGAAGTATGATGAAGAGAGACAAAGTAGTGGAGCAGAGAGAGTTTTGTCAAACTCTTTGCATTCAGCTCCCCTATTAGCTCCTGATGAAAAACAAACATTTTCACGATATGCATTAAGTAATGGAAAACTAAGAAAAGAGTGTGCTGATCCATATCAATTTTTTACAAAAAGGTTACTTGAGCGTCGTCACATTTTAGAGCAGTGGCTTTCTGCTGGAGAAAAAACTGAAGATGTCAAAAACAAAACGAATGTGTAGAGCAGTGATGATACTTTGTTGTCGTTGATATTAATATCCGTGTGCGGTTGTGGTTGTGATTGTAGAGTTGTTGCTATTAATTTAAATTGCTGCTTTGCTTGCGTGTGTTGTTGTTGTGACAGTACGAAACAATTTTTTTTTGTTTATTTAACGTCCTCTTTCTGTAACTGGTTTTCTTTTCTATTTCTCTCCGTCTTTTCGTGTATATGGCCTTTCCAAATATATATATATATATATATATATACTTTATTTACTGAGAATGCGCGCAACAACACCAAAAGATATATATATGAAGACAACATGTTTGACGATGGAGAGACTGTTGCGTGTGCTTGGTTTCTTGCACAGACGAGCTTCGGTGGAAAGTCGAAGAAAAGCCCTTGAAATATTGGAGACCATCTTCACAAATGTTGTTAACTACCGTTTAGTAACCAAATTCAGGCGAGTCAATATGGCCTCGGAGACATGGAATCGCCATCTCGCTCCATCCTTCTGTCTGCTTCAGCTCATTGATTGGTTAGAGTCCATCGGCTTCACTTATGATGCTGAGCATTCTTTATTACATTTTCAAGGTGACGAGGTGGACGAAGTTTTATGTGCAAAAGAGGAGGTGCATGTTCTTCGTGAAGCCTACGCTGCGCCGTGCCAAGAAAAGGCTGATGCTGTTACGAGAGAAGGAGGAGAAAAGATGCTGTTACCACTACTGCGATTTATTGTAGGGCTTACTGATGATGATGGTGATTCAAGCATGGATGAATGTGATCAAGGCAAAGCTATTTCTAGAAGGTTTATTACCACGGACGTCTGGGAAACCATAAGAGCACGATTGTGCATGGTCGTCTTGGAGAGGATATGCGCAGAACGAGGAAAAGGAGAATTCAGATTCGATGCTGTTTCGCAACCCCCACTCCCTCCAAATAAGTCGGACACATGGCCTGTTCTTGTGGAAATAGCGCGTGAACTGTCTCTTGCGCAAATGGAAAAATATTTTGTCTTGATAGAGACGGAACTGTTTGATGCTTCTCAGCACGTCGCTAACAGTAATGTGGAGGATACGGAGTCATGCAATCAGAATGCCAGAAGGCGCGTTGCTTTAAAGCATAGACATGCTGCTTCTTCGGGGGAGGAAAAGTGTGCAAAGGTCCATGAAGAGGTAAAATATGTCGGCACGCGTCTTATAGCAGACATTGCTTCATGTATGGAACAAATAGCTGTGTTGGAGGAACAACAAGGTATTGTACGAAAGGATCGAGTGGAGGCCAAGAGACTTCTAGCGAAGTTTAGAGAGGACGCCGATATCATGTATTTACATGAGCTGAAAGAAGAGTGGATAGAGCGATTGGAAGCTGCGAAAGCAGAGCATGGCAAGTTGTTTGTCTACTTGCAGCCAAATTAATATGATTGAAGTATGAAGTGGGCGATAATGAGGAAGATTGCATGTGGTGGTGATGTTGGTGGAGGATATTATTTAATTGGCTTCCTTTTTTTTTGCTTCCGGCTTTTAAAAAAGTTGCGTCGTCACAAGTGGCATTCACGTCTCTTGTCTTTTTTTATTGGCTGTTATTTTGTATGATTGCCTGTTTAATTTGTCTTATCGTTGTGTCGGTAGTTTGGACAAACCGTTGGTATTGAAAAGAAGAATTCCGCTTGATCAACTTCGTGACGTTGGGTGAAGACAATACATATCAGTTTGCACACTCATTCTTATTTTTTTTCTTTTTGCGTGGGTGTTTCTGTGTCACTTGTGGGTATACTGTAGAGTCTGGTGAGTTCTTCACTGTGAGGAGCTTTAGAAAAGAAGGGAATAATAAATAAGAAAAAAATAAATAAAATAAAAAAAAGTCTTTGTAGAGCATAGATTACCAAGGAGCACACGCATAGATATACACAGATACCGGTACGTACGTGCATACAGAGTAATCCAAACAGCAGAATATATATTTTTATTACCGGTAGAAATCCACGTGAAGAGGTTGTCAGATGCCCCGAGAGATCATTACACTCCAGGCAGGGCAATGCGGGAATCAGGTCGGCTCTGAATTTTGGCGGTTACTTTGCGCCGAACACGGCATTCGTCATGACGGTATTGTGGAGCCTTTTGCGAGTGGTGGTGATGACAGAAAAGATGTGTTCTTTTACCAAGCAGATGATAATCATTACATTCCACGTGCACTTCTTATTGACTTGGAGCCGCGTGTTATTAACGCCATTCAACGCGGTAGTATGCAGCGGCTGTTTAACCCGGAGAATGTGTACATCCACGCGGAAGGAGGTGGCGCGGGAAATAACTGGGCACATGGATATGAGTTGGGCGATACTGTGCAGGAGACACTCTTTGATATGATTGAGCGAGAGGCGGAGAATAGCTCTAGTCTTGAGGGCTTTGTGCTCACACACAGCATTGCGGGTGGTACTGGAAGTGGAATGGGAAGTTATCTTCTTGAGCACCTCAATGACCGATTTCCGAAGAAACTCATTCAGACGTATAGTGTTTTCCCCAATCAATCCCGTGGTGGGGACAGCGATGTTATTGTGCAGCCGTATAACAGTTTACTAGCCATCAAGCGTCTAACATTACATGCCGATTGTGTTGTTGTTTTAGATAACACAGCCCTAAACCGCATCGCAACGGATAACTTGCATATTTCTTCGCCTACTGTTGAGCAAATGAATGGATTAGTGAGTACAGTTATGGCTGCGTCTACTGCAACTTTGCGCTATCCAGGATACATGAATAATGATCTCATGAGTATGCTGGCCTCGTTGATTCCCACACCACGTTGCCATTTTGTTTGCACCGGATATACACCGACAACGTTGGATACATCTAACATTCAGTCCTCCGTGCAGAAGACATCTGTACACGACGTCATGCGACGACTGTTGATGCCGAAAAACATGATGGTTTCAACTTCAATGAAAAGTGGGTGCTACATCTCTTTGCTTAATCTCATTCAGGGAGACGTGGACCCGGCTCAGGTGCACCGTTCGCTCGAGCGTATCCGTGAACGTTCACCAAATTTTATTCCATGGGGACCTGCTTCCATTCAAGTGATTCTATCGAAGAAGTCGCCGTACGTGGACACACGGCATCGTGTGAGCGGACTTGTGATGGCGAACCACACTAGTATAAATTCTCTCTTTCAGCGAACACTGAAGCAATTTGACTTGTTGTTTAACCGTGGCGTTTTCCTAGAGCAGTATAAGCGTTATGGGCCCATGAAGGAGAACCTTGATGAATTTAAGCATTCTAGAGAAGTTGTGGAGAGCTTGGTGAGTGAGTACAAGGCTTGCGAGAGCGCTGATTACATTCGTAACTTCTAGAAACCTCGCTTTGGGCTGTCTCACTCTGTGTGTGTGTGTGTGTGTGTGTGTGTGTTTCTGCGCGTGGTCGCAATGGGGGCGGGGTGGGTGGGAGATGATGGCAAGGAAAAGCAAATAAATGCAAGGAGAGCTCGCCTGGGAAGAAGACAAGGCAGTTCTGTGATAAAGAAAGAGAGATAGATAAAGTTAAGTGAGTTGTTGAAAACATGTGTGCCCTTTTTTTTCGGTGGGGGAGGGGGGGTAATATCTCAGATTTATTTATTTATAGAAGAGGTGAGAAAAGAAAAGAGAAGAGAAAGTGAAAAGACAGAATGCGTTTATCTGCATGTGGTTCTCTTCCTTTTCATTTACATGCCCTGGTCTTTTTTACCCCCATTCCTACACTGCCAACAGAGAGAAAGGGGGAATATGGGATGTGTCACGTCTCCGATGTTGAACGGGGACTGCACTCCGCTTTATCTTTTTACGTGTGGTTCCTCATTCTCCCTGTTCTTGTTCCTGCTGTATTTCTACTCTTGATGAGGACTGGTGTACATGTATGTATGTGGGGGAGGGGGGTCTTTTTTTTCTTCTGCGCTATTGTCTACATATTCTCTCCTTCCAATTTGTTTATTTAATTATTTTAGTTTAATTTAAATTTCTCATTGTAGATACCGTTGATGCCGTGATGTCCCGGCGGGAGCTGACGGACTCGATCGGTCGGTTGGCGCGGGAGCTGCGGGCGGTCGACAGGAACGAGAGCGGCGTCGTTGCCCGCGAGGACTTCACTAAAGTTCTGCTCCGCAGCGGCGGGTCAGTCGCCCAGGCGGGCGCCCTCGCCGACCAGTTCGCCGCCACTGAGAGAGAAGACGTGGGAAAAGAAGGTGGCATGCACGCAGGGGTGCGCTACGGTGATCTGCTGCGCAGCATGAGAGAGTTGGCGGCCGACACATCGACGTCGCCGCGGGAAAAAGAAGAGGAAAATGTTCGACCACACGAGACGCGGCGGCCAATCGCTTTTAGAGGCCAGACGGCAAATGTCGTCTCATCGTCATCATGTCGCCCCACCGACAACATCAATAATGATGACAGAAGAAGACGTGAGAATTTCTATTCCACACGAGGGCCGGCCAGTGCAGAGAGTGGGAGGCATCGCTTCGCCATTCCGAGTAGTGAACCACGCTATTCTCCAGTAGAGAATACGCAACAACATAGATGGCCGTCGTTTGTTATGAGCAGCAACGGTGGCAGCGGCGGTGGTTGTGGTGGAAAGAGAACTGACTTTTTAGGGCGTGCATCCTCCTCCTCTTCTTCCCCCCCGTTCGAGCGCACGTCTTCTTCTGTCGAGCGGATGTTGCAGCAAGCGAAGCAGCGTGCCTTCTCAGAG
Source organism: Trypanosoma lewisi (assembly GCA_036321185.1). Lineage (NCBI taxonomy): Eukaryota > Euglenozoa > Kinetoplastea > Trypanosomatida > Trypanosomatidae > Trypanosoma > Trypanosoma lewisi. The sequence goes on along the minus strand of JAWVMQ010000081.1, from coordinate 175,419 downwards.
AGTGATACTCCATTGAGGTCGGACGGCTCACGGGAGGAAGCATCACATGAAGATGGGATGAGGAGGAGTGATCGAGAAATGTTTCATCCCATGAAGAGAGAAGAAAATGTTATTGGAGATGCGAGGCAAATGAAAGGTGCAGGAGCAGCGACCATGAGGCCCAGCACACAGGCCATAATGATGGCAGCAAATGATGCAAAGAGACATTCTGTTCAGGACTCAAACGCAAGGAATGCAAGAGTGCTGCAAAACGCGTCGGGACTCGGTCATGGAACCCCAAGTTCAGGCGTTGCTGGTCGTGGAGAGTTTATTTCTCTTCGGGAAGTGTTTCGAGTCATTGATACGAATCACAAGGGCGCCGTCACACTGCGAGAGGTGTGGAATGCATTCTGCCACCGTGGTATTGATATCTCGCTCCTGGAGATTGAGGCACTTGCTGATTCCTTGGACCTAGGCGTCTCCCATGTCTCGAATAGCTATCCGGCTAATAATATGGGTGGAAGTCGTGTTGGGGTCAATAATAGCAACAACAACAACAACAATAGTAACAATAATAATGACGATAGTGATAGAGTATTAGGCGTGGTTGATTTTTGCATACTAGTATCACGCATGCGCTCCAGCTTCATTGAACGCATTCGTCGTTCATCCATTTGGGCCACAACTGCAACGGAGTCAGTGCCTCCACCAGTGACAACTGCACACAACCTCGCCGACAACCGTCATGGGGACACAGAGAAAGATCTGCAGAGTTTAAGAAATACATCACCACTGTGCGATTTCATGGCATCGCCCTTGTCACCATTGTCTCCACCGCCCCCGACCACACCGACTGCCGAGGCTTTGCACCGCCCCAAGCAACAGCAGACTCATCATCAGCCGCAGCAGTTGTGGTCGAACATGGAGACAAATAGTTTCAGCCCTCCACCAAGTGTGCACACAAGCGTGACAGTTAGTCATGAGATTGAGTTGAGCCATGCTGGTACCCCACGAGGGTGCAGCACTGCAGCAGTGAATGATGATAGCAGTCATCATTATACATCTGGCAGCTCCGTCTCTGTTTCTCCCTCGCCTGAGATGGAGAAACGGTTGTCGGCGCACAAGACACCAAGACGTAGTGAAACTGTGGCCTCACAGCCATCCTTCTCTTCTGCCGTGAGAGAACCGGCTGCGGCGACAGTGTGGAAAGACAAACAACATAACTCCGTCTTGATGAAGTCAGCAAAATCACAGAGTCCACACCCACATGACGTGCCGATGCTAAAAGGAGCTCATGAGGGAATGGAGTTGAGTGTACCACCGTCGTATCCGTGTTCAGCCATAGAAGAAGGGGAAAATGGTGGGTGTGGGACGCGGCAAACGACACGTTCTAATACATCGAGTTTGATGTCGATGATGCCGCCACAACCCACTACAGGAACAACAACAACAACAAAAACACATGCATCGTGTGACAATGATGCGACAAAGGTGGCCAATCACGACTACGCAGCCCTGCACAAGGAAATTCTTTCGCGACAGAGACAACTCATAGAGGACGACGATTTTCTTCGGCGACTGGAACAGGAATTTCATGAGAGGTACGGTGATCTCATAAATGATACAAACGGGGAGCCAGTAGAGAATGGATGTTTTTCACTTCCAGTGAACAGTCGTCTTGATTCCACTGCAACTCTGCCAAAATCGAATGTTCGTACTTCAGCATTGAGGACTCCAAGAGGAACAAAGGAGATGAAGCCATCTTTCTCGCCTTCCCCTTCCTTTTTGTCCTCTTCGGGTGATGATAAGTCTGCCCCAATGTATGTAGGGGGAACAGATGAGAATACTGCTGGGCTTGGGCGGCTCTCAAGACCGACCGCTTCGTCGCTGGCACACGATAAGAAGAAAAAATTCACATATTGTCCACCGAAACGAGCTGCATCATCAAGTACTGGCAGAGATGTAGCCCTCCGAATGATGGACACAAAAGTCAAAGAGGGAAAAAATACCCGCACAATGTCTGTACAGAGAAGAAGACAACAAGATCTCATTGTTGATGAGGGGTCCACTTCCATGCGTGAAGGACACCACATCACAAGAGGGCAACCGCAACAAAAACGAGAATCCGTCCTTCAGGATTCTGTTAGCACCAAAAAAACTATGCTTCGTGGTGGAAATAGAAAGGAAATGCAAGGAGGAGACGGAGGACTCATACGAAATGCGAAACTGTTTTCCTCACCAAGAAACAACTCCTCTGGACTGACAAATCATTATTCCCCCAACAGTATTAACAAGAAACCTTCTCCCGCAGACTGTTTGGAAAAAACAGGGCCTGGCGTGGTGCGTGTCTCTCTTGTTCCATGTGAAGCAAAAAACAAAACAACAGCACGGCGACAAGGGCTACCAATGCCCGGGATACCACCGCGTCCACCATCAACTTCTTCGAATATGTTGGAAAGCTCGGTGAAGAATAACAACAATAGGAATGACTCTTTGCAGCTATCACGTGAGATTTCAGTTAAACTCTATGGTAAATGTTCCCAGCTACTCTCATTGTGTACAAACTACGATCGGTCACATGTTGGCTATGTATCACCGAAAGACTTCGGTCGAGCACTTTACACAGTGGCTCAAGATCTATCAGAGGGGGAAATCAGCGAGTTGGTGCGTCTGGGAATTGAAAATGGTGCCGATGGAACTCGCTGTCACTACATGTCGCTCGTGAAGGCTCTCGTGGTGCAGGAAAGTTATCTGCGTCCACGCGACACGGAGAGTATGCACCATCAAGAAAGGGAAGAAGATACAGCATCATCCAAGGATGAAACACGTCAAGTTGTAGGAGGGTCATCCGAGTTACAGGCTGCGACGATCATGAGCAAGAAGAGAACGTCACCGCACACGGCAGCTCTATCTGCTGTGGGAGGTGAAGAGAAATTTACGCTTGAGGAACGTGTGCGGAAAGGACGACTAAAAATGAAACGGCTTCTGCGAGAGGAACTACTTGCGGTCTGTGACGGTGACTGTCATCAATTGCGTAATGTGTTCTTCGTCCACGATGATATTCACACGGGATTCCTTGAGGAGAAAGTGCTGCGATCATCTCTTGCAGGACTGTTCTCTGCTGCGCAACGCGTCATTCCCCCGTGGGTGATGGACCGCTGCGTGCGTCTGTGTCGTACACCATTTGAGCGTGAAATGATGACTTTATCTAATGATCAAGCCAATGATGATGATGGTAATAGTAGTAATAATAACAAGATCAGCGACAAAAAGACTTCCATGAGAGGAAGGAAGAAGTCTTCAGGTCCAGGAGAGCAGTTGGTAGTTGTGGCTCCCCCACCCGAGTCTGAAGAAGAGGCGGCTGCACGACGCCGCGTGCACGGAATCCCAAAATTGCTGTGGTCTGTCTTGTGCGATTATCGATACCTGTTAGAGGAACTGCGCCTATAGAATAGAAGAGAAAAGATATATATGGTTGTGATTGTAGAGTTGTTTGCATTTCCATGTATCCTATGTGTTTTTGATTTCTTTCTTATTTGCACTTCTATACGTATGCATGCATGGGAATGGAAATGATGTGTGTCAGTGTTATGGGACGAAGAAGTAGAAGAGAACTCTTTTCCCTGCGATGAAGAGATGATCACAAAATATGCTTCCCATCTCTCTCTTTCTATTTCTTTCTTTCTCTCTCTCTCTCTCTCTCTCTGTTGTGAACTTCATTCTTCTTTTTGCTTTTCGTTTCTCTTCCTGACTTCATTTCTTAAGGATTGCTTGAGTGTAGAAGTGTGGAAGAATTGAGGATTTTTTTTCTGACACACCCCGCTCAGGAATAATTTTTTTGCTTAAGTGCTATAATACACTCTAGACAAATACACAAGCAAATATTTCTTTCGTTGTTGCTTTTTGTTGTTGTTTGGTTGTTTTCTTCTTCTTTGTTATTTCCCGTACGCATATTTGAATTGACTTGGAGAAGAAGTGTTGTCATTGGTATTTGATTTTTCGCTTCGTTCAACAATTTGGAAAAAAAACAATGGGGGAGAATCACCACGATGTGCGCTCTGACACGCGCCACCATTACATCTTCTCCCGCGTGAAGGACTTCATTGCATGCGGCGACGCTGACGTCGCGGACCGCCTCACGCAGCAGTTCGACACGAACTTCTTCGACGGCTCGCCAAACTTCATGGTGGTGCACGACATGCTCGAGGGCCGCGGCGCCACCGCCCTGCTCTTCACGTACCAGCCGGACCCGAGCAACCCGGAGGACCCGGGCGACGTCCTCGCCGTCATCAACCCCGTGCGGGAGAAGATCCCGTGCCTCGCGAAGCGCTGCGTCTACCTCATCCGCCCCGACGACGGGCGGCCGATCAGCGCAAAGGACCCGGTGCAAGTCGTGCAGGAGGTCGCGATGGGCTCGCTCGAAGCGAACGTGCTTGAGAGCTACGAGCACCTGCTCATGGAGGTGTACACGCCGCTCTTCAACAAGCTCGGGAAGTGGGGGAAGAACTCGCTGGCGGAGCGGAACCAGTTCATTGTACACCTTCTGCGCTACGCCGACCGCGTCTCGGAGCTGCAGCAGCTGCAGGGAGAGAAGTATGAACTGGAACCAGTGGACGCAGAAACGTGGCGACTGCTGCAGACCGGCGGTGTGAACAAGCGAGGAGGCATTAATGACCCCGTTCTTGTGCACAATCTTGCAACAACGGTGGAGGGGTGGATCAAGGTTATTCATACAACTCTGTCTCAGACACCAAACTACGAAAATGAACTGAGTGATGAAAAGGCGGGGCCAAAAACGGAAATTTCCATTTGGAAGAATCGTCTTGCGAAATTACATCTTCTGGAGGAACAATTGGAGACGGTTGAGGCTTCCCGCGCCGTGCAGTACTTACGTGAGGCAAAGAATCCTATACTGCAACGATGGACGGAAGTTGATGCGGAACTCACGGATGCCTTGACGGAGGCACGAGAGAACGTGAAATATTTGCGTTCACTAGATAAATATCTCGATGTATTATATTCTTCCGACATTTCCCAGATCATCAACATCCTGCCAGCACTTATTGCGAATATCCGCATGATGTATACAATTGCGCGTTATTACTCAAAACGGGAGTGCATGACGGCGTTATTCTTTAAGGTGACAAATGCAATTGTCTTATCATGCAAAGCAGCGATCAATCCATCTGGTGTACGCAGTCGGGTCTGGGAAAGTGGACAAAATCCTGAAATGCTCGAAGAACTTCTTCGACAGCTTCAATTAAGTGTGGAGTGTAACAAGGCATACAATGATGAGTATAAAAAGGCACAGGATATATTATCTATGAAGGACGGAAAACAATTTGACTTTGATGAACTAAAATTCATGGGACACTTCAACCTTTTCACGAAGCGTGTAGACAAACTCATCAGTGTATTCAGCACCGTGGATCAGTTTATGAAACTCAAGGCATATCATATTGAACAGATGGAAGGACTCATTCCGCGCTTTGAGGAGTACTTGGGCCATCTGCGTGGTAAAACGACGGATATCCTTGACATACATGACAATAATAAATTTGATGTAGAGTTCAAAATCTTTGAAAACCGCATTGCAGAGTTGGAGACATCGATGCAAGTGGCAATTAACTCCTCCTTTGAGAATATCACTTCTACAGACAATGCGCTGCAACTCCTTGCGAAATATCAACATATTCTTAAGAATGAAGTATTTGCTGCAGATTTGGAATCGAAGTATCTTGTCATATTCCACAGTTACGGCATGGAGCTTGAGAATGACCAAAAAACATATGAGCGCTACAAAACAGACCCTCCTGTGGCACGTAACATGACACCTGTGGTGGGTGCAATTACATGGGCACGGCAGCTGCTGCTCCACATAAAATCCCCAATGGACAAGTTCAAGACCAATCGTACTATCATGGCCAACACGAAGGATAGTAAGAAGGTAATCCGCACCTACAATAAAGTCTCCATTGCCTTGATTGAGTTTGAAGCCATATGGGTGGATGCATGGAAGCGGTCTATTGAGTCGAGCAAGGCGGGGTTGAACGCCACTCTACTCGTGCGTCATGAGGGTCGTTTATTCGTCAACTTTGATGTGGAAATCATTCAGTTGATTAAAGAGACACGTGCCATGATGTTATTGGGCGATATTGACGTGCCCGAGTCCGCAAAGATGGTGTTGATGCAAGAACAGCGACTGAAGACATTTTACAATGAGTTGACATATCTTGTGAAGGAGTATGAGCGTGTGGTGGGCCGTCCAGGAGGCGCTCGCAGCAAGATTGTTGGTATTACGCGTTCTCTAATGCAACCAAATCTTGATGCACTTGATGCCGTGTTTCTTCCTGGGGAAACCACACTGACGTGGATGTCCATGAACGTGGATACATACCTCCAGCGAGTTCACGAGGCAATTCAGGAGCTGGACGGGATTGTCACAAAAGTAAATGACATCATTCTTTACCGCATCCAGGTGAACCTGAAACTCATCTCCACAACACTTCTTGTGAACATCTTCGAGGATCATTTCTCACTCGATCAATTTGTGCAGGTCCAAGAGAAACATATCCGACAGCAATGTGAGGTAATGGATGTGAAGAATCGTGAGGTTGCAAGCGCCATAGAAGATGTTATTACATGTATTCTGAGAAGTCAGGGGGTCTCATATGAGACTGCCACCCTCGAAGGCACAATAAAGGAGAAGGTAACAACACTCAAAACGCACTTTAATCGCCTAATGTTTAAGGCGATCCTCACGAGTACAACACGTTCTTTGAATCTCTTGAAAAAACGTGTGGGGGCACGGAACCGAGTTTCTTTTCTCTTTGTGGAAAAACCGTTTTTTGAAGTCGATGTGCAACTTCTCAACGCTGAGCCCTATGTATTCCTCAGTCCCTCTTTGGACGAAGTCCAAAAGGCAATCAATCAGTGCGCCACTGCAGTGTTGTCGTGCAGTAAGTACATGACAATATGGTCCGATCTCGGAGACGATGCCCTTTCATTCTTCGAGGAAATTGCAAAGAACAAGGAGGTCGTGAAGGTTGTTCTTCTTCTCACAGGCGGTATTCATGGCCTGAAGAAGCAGGTGATGGAGTACCTCAACCACTTCCGCAAGTATGAACACTTGTGGAAGGACGATAAAGATCTGACCTATGAGTCTTTCGCTGCAAATAACCCCTCATTGGACGACTATGAACGTGTGATACGTAACTATGTATCCTTGTATGAAGAGATTGAAGGGTTGGTGCCTGTGTTTAACATTGGGAGTCTCGCACTGCAGAGCAAAATGTTAAAGACAGATCTTCTTCGTAAGGTGACAGAATGGAAGGAATTGTTCTGTAATAAATTGCACGCAAAGGCACAGCATGAACTGGATACACTTACACACAAAATGGACGAGGAGTATCATCAATTATCTTCACCAATTCCAGATCAAGAAAAATTGGAGGACTTACGTGTACTCATGGAAACACTACACGAGATCCGTGATCGGGAATCCGTAGTGGAATTCCAGTTCTATCCTGTCCAACAGGCATATGCATTATTGCAGCGGTTCAATGTAAGTATCTTCAAGGAGGAAATTGATCGTGTGGAAGATATTCGATTCAAATGGAGAAAACTACACGGATTGGCAGAAAGTCGCTCAGATGAGATAAATCACATGCAGTTTGGCTTCAAAAAAGGACTCACACAAGAAGTACAGAAGTTTGGTGCAGAAGTGATTTCATTCCGCAATGACTATGATGCACATGGGCCTATGGTAGAGGGACTCAAACCTCAGGAAGCCATGGAGCGATTGAAGCGATACCAACGTCAGTTTGATGACAAATATAGAAAATGGATAACACTGATGGCGGGTGAGGAGCTGTTTGGTCTGCCCGTGCACAAATACCCTGAGCTTGTGAAAACAAAGAAGGAGTTGGAATTGTTGGATAAGTTGTATACATTGTATATAAATGTCTTACAAAAAGTGGACGGGTATAATGATATCTTATGGTGTGAGCTTGATTTTGATGCTATCGCCGATGAGGTCAGCGTCTTTGTGAATCAATGCAAGCGTCTACCGAAGTCCTTGAGAGACTGGGATGCATACGTGGAACTAAAGAAAATTCTTGATGATTTCATGGAGCTTCAGCCTGTTATTCAAGAGCTGAAGAACCCTGCCGTTGTGGAGAGACATTGGCAGGAAATTATGCGGGCAACAGGACATAAATGGAGAACAGATGCGGATTTATTTAAACTACAAAATCTAGTGGATGCAAATTTATTGCGTGTTGTGGATGAGGTGATTGACATCGCCAGTTCTTCCATACGAGAGGCGGAAATAGAGACGAAGTTCCGAGCGCAAGAAGCACTGTGGAAGGACCAAGAACTGAAGTTTGCAGAGTTTAAGCACCGTGGACCCATTATACTGAAGGGTGATGACACGTCCACAAAGCGGGAGGCGTTGGAAGAATCTTCTCTCGCGATCAACTCCATGTTGTCCTCTCGGTACTGTGCGTTTATGCGAGACACAATCCAAGGCTTTCTGCACAAGCTTGTTCGCGTGAGTGAGATTATCGCCTTGTGGGTTGAAGTGCAGTCCACATGGCAGTATCTCGAAGCCGTCTTTGCAGGAGGTGATATCATGAAGCAGTTGCCGCAAGAGGCAAAGAGGTTTGCGATGATTGACAAGGCATGGCAGAAAATTATGAACAAGGCGAATGAAATGCCAAACGTCCTTGAGTTTTGTTATGAGAATGAACTCCTGCAGAATCTACCCAACCTGAAGGAACAACTGGATGAGTGTCAACGCAAACTGTCGTTGTACCTCGAGCAGAAGAGAAATTTGTTCCCCCGTTTCTACTTTGTGTCCGACACGGTCCTGTTGGAGATCTTGTCGCAGGCGAGCGACCCGCAGTCCATCCAGCCGCACTTGGCGTCCATTTTCGACGGTCTCGCGTCTGTGCGGTTTGAGCGCATTAAGCCAAAGGAGGCGGGGGCGCAGCCGTACTTTCAGATTGTGGAGATGATCTCGGGTGAAGGCGAGTCGCTGATGATGCGGGAACCGACACCGTGCGTGGGCAACGTGGAGGACTGGCTGAACCGCCTCTGCGCGGGCATGACTGCAACCGTGCGGGATGTCGTCAAGGCGAGCGTCACGGAACTTGGAACGCTGCTGAGTAATACCAATTATCTTGGCACAATCATTGACCGGTACCCAGCGCAGGTGTCACTGCTGATGCTGCAGTTTTTTTGGACGGCAGATGTAACGGAGTGCATTACGAAGGGTATTATGCGTTCAAGAGGAAGAGAGTCCGCGTCTGCCCGGGCGAAGTGCGACGCTGTAAAGAATTATTTAGTCAACATGACCACGTCACCTGAGCTTGAGCGTCAGCCATTACGTATGCGTACAAACGTGGAGACACTCATCACAATTCAAGTGCATCAGCAGGAAGTGTTCATTGATCTCCAGAAGGCCTCTATCAAGGAGTTGACTCATTTTGATTGGTTAAAACAGGCACGATTTTATTATAAACCCGAACGTGATCTGACGATTATTTCTATCGCGGATTCTGACACGGAGTACTGCAATGAGTACTTGGGTGTGAAGGAGCGTCTGGTGATTACACCATTAACTGATCGCTGCTACATCACATTGTCTCAGGCATTGGCGATGTATATGGGAGGTGCCCCTGCAGGTCCTGCAGGTACTGGTAAAACGGAGACAACAAAAGATCTTGCACGCACATATGGAAAGTTCTGCGTCGTGTTCAATTGTTCCGACCAGTTGGATCGTCATGCGATGGGGAAAATCATCCGTGGATTGTCTCAAGCAAATGCATGGGGTTGTTTTGATGAGTTTAATCGTATTGATCTTCCTGTCTTATCTGTCGTGGCTCAGCAGGTCAGCTGTGTGTTGCAGGCTTTGAAGCAGCACAAAGAAAAATTCATTTTCATCGACGGTCAGGTAACAGATCTTATGCCTGGTGTTGGGTTCTTTATTACTATGAATCCCGGTTATGCAGGTCGACAGGAACTGCCTGAAAATCTAAAGATTCTCTTCCGTGGTGTTACTATGATGATTCCTGATCGACAGACAATTATGAAGGTCAAACTTGCGTCTCAAGGTTATAGCCTGGATGATTTGTTGAGTAAAAAGTTCTTCACATTGTATAAATTGTGTGAGGAGCAATTGTCCAAACAGCGTCATTATGATTTTGGTCTTCGTAACATTCTCTCTGTGCTGCGAACTGCCGGTGCTGTCCTGCGTCGTAATCCAGGTAAGGATGAGGAGGATCTTTTTATGCGGACATTGCGAGATATGAACTTATCCAAACTCGTATTTGAAGACATTGAGCTGTTTGACTCTCTCCTGCGTGATATGTTCCCGGGCAGACAATTCGTGAAGGGAACTCACCCGGAAATCGAAGGTGAACTTGCGAAGGTTATACAAGAAAAGGGATTGCAGCTGTGGGGGCCGTGGGTGAGTAAGGTACTGCAGCTGTATGAGACAAAGTTGGTCCGTCATGGTATTATGGTTGTGGGTCCTGCAATGTGCGGTAAGACGCAGTGCTATGAAGTGATGACAGATACATTAAGCCGAATAACTGTGCCGCATCAGCAGCTCCGCATGAATCCCAAGGCGATTACTGCACCGCAGATGTTTGGTCGTATTGATGTGTCTGGGGATTGGCATGATGGTGTGTTTTCTTCCCTCTGGCGTACTGCTGTGAGAAATGCAAAGAAGAGAAATATTTGGATTGTGTGTGATGGCCCGGTGGATGCAATTTGGATTGAGAACTTGAATACAGTGCTGGACGATAATAAGTTACTGACGCTTGCCAATGGAGATCGTATACAAATGACAGACACGATGAAGTGCTGCTTCGAAGTGGAGAACTTGGCCAATGCTTCCCCTGCTACCGTGTCCCGTGCGGGTATTATTTATATCTCTGACGTCATTCTTGGCTGGAAACCCGTTTTGGAATCAAAGCTGCGTGCCACTGCGAGTGCAGACGGAATTATATTACCATCCGACGTGAATATGGTGTGTAATCCACTCCTTGCAGAGAAACTGATGACATTATTTATGCCTGCTGAGGGAGAAACTCTTGAGAGTACATTGACGGTGAAGGTGGCCACATTCTACGAGAAGGAGTGCTCTCTTGTTATGAGGACATCGACGGCGCATCTTGTCATGAACGCGTTCCATCTTGCCGTGGCACTTGGAGAGGAAATCGGTGACGGCGTTGCGGTGAGTGATGAGCTCGCGATGCAGATCTTCTGGTTCAGTATTTCATGGGCATTTGGTGGCATGCTGGAGTCGAACGACCGCGTGAAGTTCGACAGCTTTGTCCGCCAATTCTATAACGGCTTACCTCCTGTTTCAGAGGGTCTCATCTTTGACTACTCGCTGAACTGCAAGACGGGCCGCTGGGAACATTGGAATATGTTTTTGGAGAAATGGAAGTATCCGGGAGATGATCGTCTTGACTTTGCAACACTTTTTATTCCCACAACGGACTCCGTGCGGCTGCATTTCTTGGCCAACTGTAACTTCATGCAGAAACGGCCTACGCTTCTGATTGGAGTGAGTGGAACTGCAAAGACGGTGACGATGGAGAAATTACTGCTGAAGATCAAGTCGGAATCTGAGACGTCGAACTTCAGAAAGCTGAACTTCTCGTCCATGACAACACCGCAAAATTTCTACAACGCCCTGGATGACATGACGGAGAAACGCATGGGCTCGACGTATGGACCGAAGAACTGTGAGACTCTGACTGTGTTCATTGACGATATCAACATGCCGGAGATTAACGAGTGGGGAGATCAGATCACGAATGAAATTGTGCGGCAAGTTGTGGAGTCCAGCATGGTCTACGACTTAAGCTTCGCAGGGAGACGCAAGGAACTGAAAGGACTGGTTTACATGGCCGCCATGTCTCACCCGTCTGGAGGCAAAAACGACATTCCTAACCGATTGAAGAGACACTTCTCTATTTTCAACGTCCCGCTGCCGGAGGAAAGTTCCATCCAACAGATTTTTGGTGTCATATTTGAGGGACGCTTCTGCAATGATAACTACACACGCGGTGTGCAGGATATCGCCAAGATGTTGACTCAGATGTCCATTGATTTCTGGAGACTGATTGCTCGACGAATGTTACCAACGCCAGACAAGTTCCATTACTTCTTCAACTTGCGTGATCTCTCTCGCATCACTCAAGGTGTAATGATGGCAGGTATGTACTACGACCCAGAGCGCCCGGAGAAACGCTCCACGAGTAAACCGTGGGAGACAGTGAAGGATGCTGTGACGCTGGTAAGAATATGGAAACATGAGTGTTCTCGAGTGTTCAGCGATAAGTTGAACAGTGTATCCGATAAACAGTGGTTTGATGAGTACTTGCATGAGTGCGTTGTGCAGCACTTATCACAGACGGCATACAAGGACATTATTGAGCAGACAAAAGAGCCGGTGTATATGGCGAATTACCTCAGAGATCCAATTATCGATCCGGAAACCGGTGAGATTGCAGAGCCCGCTCCTCGTATTTATGAGCCCGCCGCCTCTATAGATGTGCTGCAGGATCGTTTGCTACGCTTCATGAAGGCCCATGATGAACAGAGTCGTGTGAAACAATTGAAACTTGTTCTGTTTGAGGCTGCCGTGAAGAATGTTTCTCGTATTTCTCGTGTACTTTCCATGCCTCGAGGGAACCTACTTCTCGTCGGTGTGGGAGGAAGTGGAAAACAGTCCTTGACGCGTCTCGCTGCATATGTAAACAACAACGAGTATGCCACGCTGACTCTGTCTAAAGGTTTTGGTGTCAATCAGTTGTTTGACGCTATCCGGGAGCAGTACATCCTTTCAGCCACGAAGAAACCTGTCACGATGTTGTTCACAGACAACGACATTAAACAAGAGATCTTCCTTGAGTACATCAACTCATTCTTGTCCAATGGTGAGATTGCTGGTCTCTTTGCGTCCGACCAAAGAGATTCCGTCATCAATGATATACGCCCGATTATGAAGAAGGACCCCTTCGTGAAGTTTGATGATATGAACGAGGCCCTGTGGAATTATTTCATTAACCGCGTGAGAGAACGTCTGCACTTCGTCCTGTGCTTTTCGCCTGTTGGTGATAAATTCCGCACACGTGCACGTAAGTTCCCCGCTCTTGTCTCGTCGTGTATGATCAACTGGTTTTTCCCGTGGCCCAAGCAGGCCCTCCTGGATGTCTCATCACGTACACTCAAGTCATTTGAAATGGCTACAGACGATAAGCATAAGAAATCCCTTGTGGAGCTGATGGCGGAAATACATTCGCTGATGTTGGAGAAGTCAGAGGAGTACTTGACGCGTTATCGCCGCTCTGTGTACAGTACACCGAAGTCATACCTTGGATTTATAGAGTCGTATACAACTGTGTACAGGAACAAATTCAATGAACTGAATGAGGATGCAAGTAAGATTAATAAAGGTCTGCAGAAATTACATCAAGCAGGAGAAGATGTGAGAGTCATGAGAACGCAGCTGCAAGAGAAGGAAGTATTGTTGCAAAATAAAAGGAAAGAAACCGATGCGCTTGTGCGGGAAATTGAAATTCGGACAGCAGAGGCAGAGAAGAAGCGGATGGAAGTAGAAATTGTGAAGGAGAGTGTGGCCAGAGATGCCGCCATTGTCGCAGAGGGTGAGGCCGAAGCAAAGAAAGATCTTGAAGCCGCCGAGCCCGCACTGCTGGAGGCCATTGAGTCGCTAAACTCCATTACAGCGAATGATTTCACAACGCTGAAGAAACTTGCAAATCCTCCTGCACTCATCAAACGTATTTTTGATGCCGTGTCTGTCCTGCTGCATCGCCCACTTCTTCCGCCAGGTGCAGAGGAAGTCAAGGGATCGCTGTGGATTACAGATTCATGGGAGTTCAGTGGTAGACAGCTTGCATCCGATTCCAGCACACTCGATACACTCCGTTACTTTGGAGAAAATCAAAAGGACTACATCAATGAAGAGACATGCGAATTGCTCTTGCCGTACTTATGGATGGAAGATTTTACTTTGGAAAAGGCCCGTAAGGCGTCAGGTAATATTGCAGGTTTGTGTACATGGGTGAGAAGTATGTACAAGTACATCAACATCGCAAAGATCGTTGCACCAAAGAGAGAAAAGTTGCGTATCGCTACTATCAAACTACGTGTGGCAAATAAGAAAAAGGAAGAACAGGAAGAAGAACTCGCACGTGTGTCTGCAGAGGTGGAGCGGTATAATCAACAGTTCGCGGAGGAAAATGCAAAGAAACAGGCACTTGAAGATGATGCAATGCGTACAAAACAACGTATGGATAGCGCGAATGGACTCATTGATGCGCTTTCTGGCGAACGTGAACGGTGGACGAGGCAAAGTAATGAATTTAAGTCTCTCATTGAGCGTCTCATTGGAGATGTCGCTTTGAGTTGTGCCTTTATTTCCTATTGCGGTCCTTTTAACTCCGACTTCCGTCATCAGCTGTTGTACAAGAACTTTTATACAAAGTGCAAGGACCTAAAAATCCCTGTCACATCAGATATCAACATTGTGAAGTTCTTGGTGGATGAGACAACTATTGCGGACTGGCAGATGGAAGGGTTACCCGCAGATGACCACTCTGTGCAAAATGCAATTATGATTACAACGAGCGCCAAGTTCCCACTGATGATTGACCCGCAAGGACAGGCGTTGAATTGGATTCGTAAGCGTACGGAGCGCATGGAGGGAAAATTATGTCAGCTGAATGACCGCACGTTTACTATGAATCTGCAGGAACAGTTGGACACGGGGCGTCCGCTTATTATAGAAAATGTACCGGAAGAAATTGATCCCATGATTGATCCTGTCCTTGAAAAGCAGGTTGTAAAGAGTGGAAAATCTCAGATTATTCGCATTAACGGTGAGGAGATGGTTTACAATGAAAACTTTTCTCTGTTCCTGACGACAAAGTTACCAAACCCGAGTTTTACCCCTGAGATGTTTGCAAAGAGTTTGGTCATTGACTTCACTGTCACCATGGAGGGTTTGGAGCAGCAGTTGTTGTCCCATGTCATTAGTAGAGAGAAGGCAGAACTGAATGAAGAGAGCGCCAAGTTAACAGAAGACATCAACAGTAATGAGAAGCGACGAAAGAACTTGGAGGATCGTTTGTTGAAGCAATTAAGTGAGTCGCAAGGAAATCTTATTGACGATGTGGCTCTCATACAAACACTGCAGGAGACGAAGGATGCATCTGCAGAAATTGCAGAGAAGTTGACCACAGCTCTGGAAACTAAGAAGCGTATTGCAGGTGCGTGTGAGGAGTATCGTCCTGTGGCCACACGTGGTGCTGTGTTATATTTCCTTGTCGTGGAGATGTCCCTTGTAAGCAACATGTATCAAACATCTCTTACACAGTTTGATGGAATCTTCGACGGTTCCATCCAACGCTCTGAGCACCACCCTGTGACTGCGAAGCGTATACAGTGCATCATTGAGTTCCTCACCATGGCAGTCTTCAAGTACGTGATCCGCATGTTGTTCTCAAAGCATAAATTGCTCTTTGTGCTCTTGATGGCATGTAAGATTCAAATGAAGGCGGGTCACTTGGACTCCACGTCCTTTGATGTATTCTTGAAAGGAGGAGGTGCAATGCAGGTTGATCGGTCCAAGCCGTTTGCGTGGGTCAAGGATAAAATGTGGGCAAACATCCTCGCGCTTTCCGAGCAGGTTCCTCGTGCATTCAAGCAAGTTCCGGATCTTATCGCACGCAACGAGCAGGTGTGGAGACAGTACATCGACTCTGACGCCATTGAGAGCATGCCGGTGCCGGACATTAATGAGAAACTCGACAGTTTTGATCGTCTTCTTATTGTTCGTGCATTGCGTGAGGATCGCACGATGCTTGCGGCGAATCAGTATGTCGCCAAGACACTTGGAAAGGAATTTTCAGAGCCGCAGCAGTTGGACCTTCAAGATGTTGTGGAGGAAACAAACGGTTTGACTCCCATTGTGTTCTTGCTGTCGCAAGGTTCTGACCCAACGACACTCATTGAGGCCGCCGCAAAGTCGCTGAAGAAAAAGATTTTCCCCATTTCTATGGGTCAGGGACAAGAGGAGGCCGCCATGACTATTGTGAGCAATGCATGGGACAATGGTGATTGGGCATTGTTACAAAATTGCCATCTTGGTCTACCCTTCCTGCTTCAGCTGGAAGAAAAATTACGTCAGCAGTTATTGCCGGGTGGAAATAAAGTGGAAATACATGAGGAGGCCCGATTGTGGGTTACGACGGAGCCGCATAACTCTTTCCCCATTGGATTGCTGCAGATGTCCATCAAGCTGACAAATGAGCCCCCACAGGGTATCAAGGCCGGTCTTGTGCGTACATACTCGTGGATGTCGCAGGACTATCTGGAGATGTTCCGTCGCCCAGAGTGGAAGCCAATGCTTTTCACGCAATGCTTCCTCCATTCTGTTGTGGTGGAGCGACGTAAGTTTGGTCCCATTGGGTTTAGTGTTCCGTATGAGTTTAATCAGGGAGACTGGACGGCTTCTGTACAATTTCTCATAAATCACATGACCACAATCGGAGAGAGCCTGAAGAATTCAGTAAATCGCGATACTGTGTGTTATATGGTTGCAGATATTCAGTATGGTGGCCGTATTACAGACAACAATGATCGTGCGCTCTTCAAGGCAATTACAGAGTTTCTCTACGACTACCGCATTACAAATCCTGATAAGGCCCGTGAGGTGAAGTCTGCAAATGATGCAAAGGGATTTGGACATAATAGCAGCAACAACACGAATAATAATGTATACACGGGTGGAGAGCGGATGGAGTTTGCGCCCAATTATGCTATTCCGTTGTTTGATGATATTAATAAACACCGTGAGTTTATCCGAGAGACATATCCCGATGTGGATGGCACAGAGGTGTTCCAAATGCATCCCAATGCAGATATTACGTACCGAACACGCCAGGCACAAGAGGCACTGACGACTATTCTGGATATCCAGCCACGTGATGCCGTTGTGCAGGGTGGTGTGACGCGTGAGGAGAAGGTGTTGAGCATGGCCGATGGCTTCTTGAAGCAGCTGCCTGAGAACTGGACTGTGGATCACAAGCTGCACCTTGCGGATCGCCAGCCGCTCTCCATCTTTGCCGGACAAGAGATTGACCGACTCTCTGTAACAATACGTGTAATCCGTCAGACATGCGTTAACCTGAAGCTCGCAGTCGCCGGCACCATCATTCTCACCCCCGCACTGCAGGACGCGCTGGACTACTTGTACGCAGCGCGTGTGCCGCCGTCGTGGGTGGCGGTCGGCTGGCCGTCGCCGAACATCTCGCTCTGGTTCGCCGAAGTGCTGCGGCGCTACGAGCAGCTCGACAATTGGGCCCGCAACGGCCGCCCGGCGGTGTACTGGCTGCCTGGCTTCTTCAACCCGCAGGGATTCCTCACGTCCGTGCGGCAGGAGATCACCCGCAGCCACGCAAACGAGCCGATCCCGTGGGCGCTCGACAAGGTGGAGACGAGAACAGAGGTGCGGTCGTCGGAGTACCGCCCCAACCAGGAGCCGAAGGCGGAGGACCTCAAGACGGAGCGCGGCGAGGTCGTCATCCACGGCCTCTTCCTCGAGGGGGCAATGTGGGACAAGACAAACAAGCGGCTGAAGGACCCGCCGCCGGGTGATTTGTTCCGGGAGCTGCCCATGCTGCTTATATCAGCAATTAATAGAGATGCTCCGCAGCAGGTCCAGAACGCCCCTGCCAAACCAGGACAGGCTAAAGAGAAACAGAAGAAGCAGGAGTACTACCGCTGCCCTGTCTACAAGTACCCAACACGTTCTGATTTACATTGGATCTTTGATGTGAACCTCCCCGTTGCGGAGGATGATGCATACTGGCGCATGAGAGGTGTTGCTCTACTCGGGTCAACAGACTAGTGTGCAAATATGCATAGATACATTACATCAGAATCAAGGAATCGCATGTATGTATATATATATATATATATATATATATATATATGTGAGTGTGCGTACGGGTGAGAAAGAGAAATATATGAATGAATTAAGAAGGAAATACAAAATAGAGGATTTTATGATTATGCTGATGCAGAAGATATGTTTGTATATATAATATGTGTGCATATATGTATGTAGAAAGGCAATCTGACATAAGAAGAAGAAATGGAAAAAGAGAAGGAAAGAAAGGAAAAAAAAAGGCACCAGGAAAGGACGAAGAAAATTCTTGATGTAAATAATTGCATGTAAATAATACTCTGCGGGAAATAATTGAGTGAACATCTCTAACACTATCAAACAAATAAAATAATTAAAGAAAAAAACAGAGTTTTGAATATGATGGTTTGGCTTTGTATATGCGTGAAAACGTTTCTCTGCCTTTTTATTTATTTGTCTCTCTACACTTCGGACTTAATCTTTCCTTTTTCTTCTTCTTCTGCTCTGTTACTCGTTCTTTTCCTCATAGTTTTACGGATTTAGCCCCTCCTCTCTCACACACATATCGTGGGTGCTTCTGCAGAAGGGTGAGGTTTCTCTTTCTTTTTCTCTATACGTGACTACTTGGAAATTCCGAGAAGAAAGTAGGAACGGTGGAAAGTCATCATAATCATTAAAAAAAAAATTCCTGTTCCTTCTTCCTGTGTTAAATAGTTGTGGTGTTAGTAATGCGTGCATCTTGTGCGTTTCTGAGCGTGGCGCGAAGCAAGGCACTTGTGGCGCCTGTCTCCACCGATATCATTGAGCAGGCGGGGACGAACCTCCCCGGCATTCCCCACACGTACCGTGTCTGTCGCGCCTACCGCCAGTGGCTGAAGCTTGCCGTCCTCTGCCCGCCGTCGGCGCTCTGCGAGCTGAACGAACACGCCCAGATGAACGAACGCTTTGTCATCATCATCCGGCAGAAGTTCCGCGAGGCGGCGGAGCTGCGGGACCCGGAGCAGATCGCCGTCGCGGTGCAGACGAGTGAGCGCAGCCTCGCGATGTTTCGCTTTCTCGCGGCCGACGGGGCGAAGCGGCGGTTCCCCGAGTCGCGGCCGCGGCTGAACCTGCACAAGATGGGATTCCTCGAGATGGCGAAGATAAACTACACGCAGATGGTGAAGGAGTACTGGAACACATACGTGATGCGAAGGTGGTGAGGAGGTGGAAAGAGAGAGAGAGAGAAGGCGAGAAAAAAGAGAGAGCGCGTGTCTTGTGGTAAAAGGATGTGATTGAACATCCTTTTTTGTTTTGTTTTGTTTTTTTTCTGTTCTTGTTGTTTTTGTGGTGGTGGAGGTGGGGGTGGAAGAATTCCATTGACTAATGCAAGGAAACCCGTCAGTGGGTGTATGTGTGTAACGAGAGTTGTTTGGTTGAATATAGAGAAAAGTATAAAAATGAGTGTATGCATTCATCAGTCTCTGTTGTGCTATTCATTAATCTCTGTGTGTATGTGTGTGTTTTCTCTCTTGGCGTTGTGAAGGTCAGACTGGTGGGGGAAGTCCAAAGAAGAAGAAGAAAAGAGAAGAATCTCAACACAGCAAAGCAAGACAAGGAGGTAACAAGGAAAGAGAATAATATATTTAGGGATATTTATATCGATAGATAGACTCATATTTACATATATCCCCTTGGTTTTGTACTGTGGAGGGTATGAGTTCCGTTCCACCACTCGACGAGAATGTGGAAAAGAATGCAAGAAGTAAGTCTGGCGACTGCGACTGCAGTGCGCCCTCTCCACACTCATGTGTTCTGCACAGTGTGCCCAACACCGTGCTCACCCCCGGCTCATCGGAGAAGCAGTTTCCGAAAGAGAATTATTCATTCCACGAGCCTGAGATACCCGAAGAGCCACATCAAGAAAAAGATCAAGAGGGAGAAGAGAAGAGTGCGAATGTGACGCAAACGACGCACGAGCCTTCTGGTCAGAATCCCGCACGAACGCCAAATTTATACTTGAGTCTCTTGATGATCCGCAACAAGGAGTTGCAGCGGGTGCAGGAGGAGTACGAGCGGTACACGGGGGAAAGAGGTGATGTCCGCAGCCATGCGATGTCGAGCAACCAACCGCGGCGTGTAGACTTGGAATTGGGAGAGGGGGTGAAGCTCGAGCCGTACTCTCCATCTATGCTTTCCTTGAAGGCGCGGGGCTCGTTTCAAGAAGAAGAAAAAGAAGAGAGTGAAGAGGAGGAGGAGGAAAAGGAAAAAATGAAAAAAAAGGGAGATGATGTAAATTCAAAGATATCACTGCCATCGCCATCATCGTCGGTAGGCAGTGTTGCAACAGCGGCGGCGGGAGAAGGAGGAGAGCAGTCGCAACCCTCCTCGTCTTCTCAGGCACAGAGGGCTTCGGAGTCGATACCCCACGACAAGTGGGAAAGAAGAACTTTAGAGGAATACAAAAATTGGTTGCAGCAGCGCAGGGATGAGTTGGACAAGACTGCCGCAGAGTATCAGAAATATGCCATGCTGCTGGCGAAATTTTTAGGGCATCCCCCTGTGACCATTCCCAGTCATTTAGTGAACTCCTTTGAGGACACGAATGTTCTTGAGGCAAGGGATCACAAGGGGCGGATGGATTTGGTGGTGCAGCCCCCGAATCCATTCAACACGGGGCAAAGCCGCGGTGATGACGAGGAAAACATTGACATTTTGGAATTGCAGCGGGCATGCGAGAGCGATGCGGAACTGCGTCCACCACGCTTTACTATTCACTCACTTCCCAACGGCGATCTTCTTGAGCGAGACGCATGCAGTGGATGGCGGTACTGGGACGCAGAGGAGCCCGTCGTGCGGAAACAGGTTATGCCAAGCAAGCTCCTTGATGAGCGCATAGAAGAGGCGTTTCATAACTACCGCTTCTATTCACACCGATGGGCGGCACAGTTGAAGGCACTCGCATCCTCCGTTGGTGGGGAGGAGGGTGCCGAACTGCTGCGGCGCTATGAAACACGCGAGTCATCATTGCCATTACCGCTAAGCTGCAGACGAGACTTTTTTGAGTCCATCGTGGATTACGACACATTGTTGAGAGAGCAGGATCGCCTTTTGCAGGCTGCCGAGCAGAAGTTGGAGGACTATCACGCTGATTTGCTGGACGGCCCAGTGTAGGCGTTATGTGAGGTGTTTTACCATCATTTTCCTTTTTGTTTCCGTTTTGGAATGCATCTATGTCTACATCAGTCTATTATCCAATGTAAACTACTATCCTTCCGTTCTCATAGTCCCGATGCGTGTACTATTATTACTATTATTATATCCTCCTGGATGAGTTTTTCATCATTTTTCCTTCACGCACATACACACGCAATATCTTTCCTTCTCTCTCACTCCCTTAATTATTTGTTTTTTTTGTGCGTTTCTGTGTTTGAGTCATGCGAATAGAATGCCTACCGAGAAGAGGCTACACGCTCTCTTCTTCTTTTTTTCTTCTATTTCAAATTACCTTTAAATGTCATTATCCCGACTTGTGTTGCTGCGGAGATGCGCCTATGCAAGTTAGCTTCGTGGTGGTGGGGAGTTGTTGGATTGTTTTGTCTTGGCTGAGATGTATATGTGTGTTTTCCTTTCATCCTTATGTATTTTGGGCTCTGTCAGTACGATGGGAGAGACATTCTTTCTTGTTGTGGAGTTTTTCTTATTGTTTGTTGCGATATCGTGCGCGACGTGTTTTTATGTCTTTTTTCTTTGGTGTTGTTGTTCTTGCTCCCTTTTTGACTTGTTTGTTTTTTTGTTTTTTTTTCATACATATCTATATATAGATATGTCTGTTGTTTCTCTGGGAGCGACGGAGTGTGGTCTTGCTGAGTGTACGTATGCATTGTGATTAGTACTCAAAGCCTTCCTCTCTCTTAGCCTGTGTGTTTGTGTGTGTGTGTGTGTGTTTAAATGAGTACGTACATATGGATACATATTTATCAAGTATGGTGTTGTATATATCTGAGTGGGTGAATGAACTTCAGGAAGAAAAAATGAAATTACCGTAATTGTATCCCAGCTCCTCTTCCCCTCTTTTCTTTTTTTTTTTCATCCTTGTATTTTTACGTGGTAGCGTACGCGCGGGAGAAGATTAGAGCAGAGAAAGGAAAAAGAAAAAAATAGATATATAATAATAATAATAATAATAATAATAATTACTATTATTACTAATTGTGAGGTGTAAGAAAGTTACAAGCCGAGATAACAGTGGTTTCTGACTAACGACCAACTCCCAGAGAGCGAGAGCAACAACAATAATAACAAAGAAGAGACGTGTAGAGGAAAACAATGCGCCGTACGTTCTGTCGTCTTTCAACTCTCGTCAAAATAGGCCGTGGAGCGGAGAATGTGACGGAGACCGCTAGCAACGCCTTACTAGAATCCCTGCAGCTGCATGGCTACTGTTACGTGCAGCACCCATTCATCCAGAAGGAAATATTGGAGCAGCTCCACCGTGATAGCCGCATTTTCTTCGAGCGCTACATCCTGGATGCCGCCGACACTAATAATAATAATAATAACGCCAATGCCGGTGGTGGCAGGTCGGCGGGGATGACTGCACACCAGCAGCAGGCCCCCGTCACGCCTCTCTCGCAGTACGAGCTTGAGAGCATCAAGACGGCCTCCGGCTTCCGCGGCTATTACCGCTACGTTGGCGCGAGCGGCCTCGACGACGCGATCGAGTGCTTCTCCGTTGGTCGCGAGGTGGAGGACCCGGCGGCGCTGCGGGAGGCGTACTACAAACTCAGCGGGTGGGCGGCGGAGGAGTACCGCCCGCTCATTAACCGCCGCACGCCGTGGCACGTGCTGCTGAACCACCCTCACGTGAAGACCGGCGCGCTGAGCAGCGACACGTTCATGGCGGACTACCGCGAGATGATGCTCGCCTACTACGACCTCTGCGCCGAGGTGTCGCTCGACGTGCTGCGGCACATCAGCTGCGGCCTCGGCGTGCGGCCGACGATCCCGCAGGGCGGCCCCGACCACGCGAGCGGCTACGACCTCGACTTCTTCACGCCGTTCCACGACAAGCTCGACTTCGACCTGCAGGCGAAGTACTACCCGCAGCTCGGGCAGGCGACGCGGGTGAAGAACGGCGTGGACATCACCGGCGCCCGCTCCGTCGCCAACCCGCGCGGGGCAAAAGTTCTGCGCCGCAAAGGAGCCGCCACGCAGCCGCTTGTGAAGGAGGGCGCCGACGAGGCGGCGGGGGACGTGACCATCCGCCTCGACACGCACAAGGACCTGAGCACGCTCACGCTGCTGGCGCAGGACGCCCTCGGCGGCCTCGAGGTGTGGGACGACGAGGAGGAGAAGTACATCGCCGTGCCGGTCCTCAACGACGCGCTGCTCGTGAACGCGGGTCTCTTTCTGGAGAAGTGGACAGGCGGGCTGCTGGAGGCAACGCCGCACCGCGTGCGAAATGTGAAGAAGGGGAGTAGTCGCTGCAGCGTCGTCTTCTTCTGCCTTCCGAACCACGACGCGAAGGTGGAGCCGTTGCTGCAGCAGGACGAGAATCCATCGCTTGACGCGCAGGAGGGCTTCTACGCCGGGGACCTGATGCCCACCTCACAATAAGAGGAGAAAGAAATAAAAAGAAGAGGACAAAACGCCCCCGGGATAGGGTGTGGGGGAGTAATTTAATTAAATAAGTGAAGGGCCTCTGCCAGTGATTCTTTAGAAAACATTACATGCATGCATACATATATATCGTGTAAGGTGTGTGAATAAAATGTGGAAATGAATGAAATATTATATATATATATATATATATATATATATATATATATATATAGAGAGAGAGAGAGAGAGAGAGAGAAAGAGAGAGAAAGAGAGAGAGAGTGGGGAATCTTGTTGTTGTTCTGAGGAATCCGCTACAAATGCGAGGCTAACGAAAGAAGAGAAAAGAGAGTGTGGGGCGACAGTAAGATCATGAGTGTTATTATTCAATAAATGATACAGTTACAATGTAAGCACTGGTGTTTTGCATTTATCCAAAAGATAAAAAAAAATCAAGAAAGATGAAGAGAGAAAGAAAAGACGAGAAAAAAGAAAGCTGCCACAATGAAAAGAACATTATTCCTTAGTCTGTGGCGCGCACACCCACACACGCACATGTATCTGCAGGCATACATTGGACTGTGTGCATGTATCTGTGCGATGGGTGCACCGGTATAGACGGCATAGAGATGCGTACATAATTGTTTACATATAATTTCCCACCTCATTCTCTTTATTGACGTCTTCAGCCCTGTTGGCTGATCTCCCTTGTTCCATTTTGGTTCGCTTTTATATTTGATTATATTCTCATGGCGATGCTGCAGCAGTCACACCAATGTTTCATGGTAAAAGGGGGAAAATGTATATATATGAGCAGAATACTCATTTTTTCTTTCTTTTTTTTTGAATTTTTCTCTTAGCTCCAAGGCTTCAGACGGTTACGTCAATAGTTTCAAGAAATCATCTAAAGAAGAGCGAAAGAAAACAAGAAAACGAAACATATATATATACACGAAGATATGGACTTTCTTGATGAGACTGTCATTTATCCCATCACAGCCTTCGTCCGCAACAGCCGCATGCTTGTGCGTAAGTGCCAGAAGCCGAACTACAACGAGTTCACCGCGGCGGGCGTGGCGACGCTGATGGGGTTTGTCATCATGGGCTTTTTAGGCTTCTTCGTTAAGGTTATTTTCATCCCAATTAACAACGTCATCCTGGGTGCATAATTACTACTACTACTACTACTACTACTACTAATACTACTACTATGACAATGACGAGAGGGAAAAATACGACGGTATAAAAAAGACGTGAGTGAGAAGGTGGAGGAAAATTGAGAGAGGGTACATGTGTATATCCATAAATGCAGTCCAAAGAAACACTATGTGTGGGAAAGAAGAAGGCATCACTAAAAATATATCTACACACAGATACACGTATGACGTTCACGGCTTTACTGTGAGATTTGTGATGCGTAGAAAGGGGGCGGGTGTGTGGATATAGAGTCTGTATATGTCTTCACTCCCTCTTCTCCCCAGGGAGGAATGGAGAAGGAAAGGAGGAGAGGGAAGAGTGTAGGAATCGTTGTTGGATTTTAAATACATTATGTGTTTCTGTGCGTGTATGTGTGAAAGAAAGAGAATTGAACGGAGTGTGTGTAGAGTAGGGAGAGAATCTATCTGAATTTTTATAATAAATGGGCGTGTGGGTAGACTTATGCTCCTTCATCTGAACCTTTCTCTTTGTTTCTCGGTGTATACCTGGGTCTTCGCTCTCTTGTGTTTTTTCCTTCTTACTTTATTTGTGTATGTATGTACCTGTGTATGCGAATCCCTTGCCGTTTTTTTATTTTGGTGTTACTAATAAAACTCGTCTGTAAACTTCTTTCCTTTTCCACCCCTTTCCTATTATCTATCTACATCTTGTTGGAGGTTAAGCATCTTTCTTCCATTTCATGAGTGGGTGGGTGGGAAATAAAATTAAATAAATAGAAAAGACTCCGTGTGTCTGTGCGATTGTTGATTTGATTTTTATTTTTCATTCTGGTTCATGTCGGCGGTGAAGCGCTCGCTGAATGTCGGGGTGGTGGGGATGGGAAACATGGGCGTCCCCATCGCCCGCAACCTCGCCTTCAAGGCCCGCAGCGCCATGTATCTGCAGATCCACAGCCGCACGCTCAGCAAGGCCCGCCGCGTCTGCGACGATCTCTCCGTTGACGGCGCCTCGTGCGCCATGCGGGTGCACGACCGCTACTCGACCATGACGAAGTGGTGCGACGTGATGGTAGTCGTCCTCGCCGACGTGCAGGCCGCGCGGCACGCACTCCTCGAGGACAACGAGGCGCTCATCCGCAACGCACGCAGGGGGCAGATAATCGTCGACCACACGACTGTCGACATAGAGACCTCACGGGAGTGCGCATATGAGGCGGAGAGGCGCGGCGCGTTCTTTTTGGATGCGCCCATGAGCGGCAGCCCCCGCGCGTGTTTTAACGGGCAACTTGTTTTGATGGTTGGGGGACACGCGGAGTCGTTTCAGAAGATGTTGCCGATATTTCACATGTATGCAGACAACGTCCATCACATGGGTGCAAGCGGTAGTGGGTCGGCCACCAAGACAATCACGCAAGCCCTCGTGGCCTCACACAATGCAGCCGCGGCAGAGGCGCTGATCATGGCAAACCGGCTGGGCGTGGAGGACCAAAGCAAACTTGTGCAGGTGCTAGATGCGTCGTGGGGCTCAAGTACAATGCTGCGGCGTAATGCAGGGCTGCTGCAAGACCTTATTCGCAACCCCGACAAGGCACCGCCAACCTCCACGGCTAGTGTAGACAGATTGCTGGAGGACCTTGCTCTTCTGGATACATCACTGCCAAAGAGGGCGGGGAAGTTGAATTCTCTTGAGGATGGTGACATTGACGAGCCGTTCCCGGTATTGGACTCGGCACTGCGCTCATTGGCAGCCGCATCAGAGGCGGGGATGGGTGATCGTGACATCGCCGCTGTGGTGCACTACATTCAGGCAGGTGAGGCGGAGCTGCGTAACCGCACAGCAACAAAACCGAGGAGCACTGAAATCGCGGGCGAGAGTGATGTGGCGAACGATGGGGCAACCGTGAAGGAGGGTAAGACCCAGGCTGCGGAATTTGGGGAAGAAGACTTCTACTAGCGATTAATTTGGGTAAGAACTAAAGCAATAAGAGAAAGGAAGAGTGGCGGGGGAAAAAAAAATTTGGAGGTGGAGGTGGAGTTGAGGTAGGAGAGAACTGTTCTTCAGGGTGAATCGATTGAGATTTGTTTTTGTTTTTGTTTTTGCTTTACTCCCTTCTTTCTTCTTGACTTGATTGAGCTAGCTCTTGCAGGGATGCAGTGCTAAGCCCTCTCCCTCTCTCTCTTTCTCTCTCTGTCGGTCTGCGTGCGTGTAGGAAAAGTGGAGGGGGAGCGATAGCGGCGGAGGATGGCGGCGGCATGCCGGCCGGATCCCGTTGACCTTGCGTCCTCGTTGGTTCTCGCTGACTACACGTGGCTGCCCGCCTGCCGTCACGATACTTTCCAGGCGGTGCTGGAGCGGGATGAAGGCATCGCTCGTGTGTACTTCGTGGCTGAGATCGATCTCGTCCTCGCGGTGACAGAAGAAGAGGGCGATGGTGGCAACGATGTGGAGATTACCTCCATTGAAGTGGAAGATGAAAAAGAACGGTTTGGTTTGGTGAATAGTCACCGCAGAAATTCCTCGCGAAGCCCCACGTCTTCCCACAGGGAGAAATCCCAGTCGCCGTTGATGACCACAAGGGCAGTTGCGTTGATGACGTGTGAGGCGTTGTACGTCTGCGATGTGGCGGCCAACGTGCTGCGCCACCTGCCGCTCCCACATGTAGAGAGCGTTGGGGTCATTCAGGGCGTGTGGGTGTGGCTGCGTGCCTCCCTGCTGACATTCGGTGATGTTGTCTTTCGTCTCGTGCAGGAAAACGAGTCCCCTCTCGCCATTCAGCGCGTCTTTTTACGAGTTTTCTCCGCCGCAGTCAAGCACACAGCCCTCGCCAGTTCTGCTGCGCTCATGATGCAGACAACAACGGGGTCGGATTGTGTGCAGTTACATTCAAACTTTAGCCGCGTGCGACTGTCGTCACTCACACATCATCTGTGCGTATCCCACATAACAGACATTCCATTACTGCCGTATGAGAAGATATGGCGGGAGGTGAGCAATCCGCACGCTCTCATTGACCACATGCACCTCCGTCATCAATTGTCATGCGGGCGCCCTCCTTCGATTGCTTATAAAGCCCTGAATGATCCCACAATCGGTTGGAGTAATAGTGAGGCTGTTGAAGCACGAGACGAGGAAGAAGAATTACACGAAGGGTTGGTCAATCCTTCACCTCGCTCTTTATATTATTCTTATCCCTCGTCTACCTCTGTGACTAGCTCTGTACGGAGGAGCCAATCAAATCCTTTGGGTGTTAACATGGCAGAAGGGAGAGAAAAAAGAAAAGGAAGAGATGAAACAACGGCCAACGACTCTGCTGCCACGTCACGTCGTCTGTCACGTCCGGTGCTCGAGGATGAGGAGGATAGTCGTGTTGAGAGTTGTTGTTATTCTCCACGGTGTGTGGAGGAGCAAGAACTGCCTGTATCGTTTACACTTAACTTCCCTCAGTTCTCTACATCTGATAGGAAATTGTCTTCCGCTGAGAGAGTGATTAATCCTACCCGGTTACATGAGAATTTTTTCCCGTCGCAGCTTTCAAGTAACCTCTTCGCTTCTCCAATGCATGGAGTAGTATATTGCGTGGAGAGTAACGAAGGTTATGAGAGAAGAAGAAAGAGAAGAAATATTAGTTCCGGTTTACTTCATGACACCTCCGTCTCTCCCGAAGGGGAAATGTGGGAAGCGTCTATAGAGCGACTGATGAAGCACAGCAACAGCCCGCATTGTGGTTCACACGAGAGGAATTACGCACGAGAGATTACACAAGACATTGTTCTCTCACACATGAAATCTCCTCCTGTGCTGTCCTTGATAACTGGAGAATGTGAAAGTTGTGAAAGTGAAGTCAAAGGGGGTCCCACTCGTCTTGTCACAGGGCATGTCACTGCAAAATGGTATCTGGAGCCCACCGAGGCCTTTGTTGTCTGTCCTCCATTGCGAATGTAAATCTGAATATCTACCTAGCCCCCGTACGCACACGCAGATACTAAAATTCAAAAAAGTAGGTGAGTATATGTATTCCATGTCTAGTCTTGTCATTCTTGAGAATTGCTCTCCTATTATCAAAATCTATATCTGAGTGTAGTGAGTGTATGTGGACGAAGTGTGTATTATCCCATATGGTTTAACTGCTCTATTCTGTTTTTGTTTTTGTTTTTGTTTCTGCTTTTTCATTCCTTCATCGAATGGAATGAAATCTTGTATTGGTGGGAGGTGTGTGTATGTGTGTGTATAGAAACACAGACGCATTTATCCATCTATCTATCTATATAGATAGATAGATAGATAGATAGATAGATAGATAGACAGATAGATAGATAGATATGAGCAGCGAAGTTGCAGTTTCGTCTCGCATGGAGGCCATTAAAGGTCACATGCAATCCCTCCTGCGGAATGTTCCACATGTCTGCATCAATCGTGCTCAATGTGAGCTGGTTGCACGCCGCCTGCAGCACATCTTCTTCACGCTGTCACGCCTTCCCAATCCATCGCCGTCATCGCAGATGTTATCTGTCTTTCTGTCTGCGGACATGTTGGTTCAGAAAATGCGGTACGAAGGGTGGATGGAGATGCTGCGGGACCATTTCACCTGCAGTGCGTTCTTCGTGCGGCTGTTTGAGCGGCTGAAGAAAGTCTGGCGACTTCACTCCACGGCATTGTGGGCGGCGGAGCAGAAGGCTGCCATCGCTGAGGATGAGGTGGTGAATGCTTCTGTTTACATACGACTCTTTTGGCCTGATGCTGATACTTCATCAGTCTTTCCTCCTCTTCCAACTAGGGGCATAGAGAATGTCTTTTCGCATTCTTCGGCGTCCAAAGCAGAGCAATTGATTCAGTTCTTTCGTCGTCGTCAGTTGAGTGAATGGAGGGTTGCATTTGAAGAGCTCACGCAATCAGGGTGTGAGATGTACGGTTATACTGAAGTGCCCAGGATGGCACCCCTTCTATTTGAGGTGCAAAGAGGTTACCGCTACAAGGAAAAAGATGTAGTCTTGCAGGAGCTCAAGGGATTTGACGGAAAACCTTTCTCCCCACTCACTGTCACAGCGTTTGTTCAGGACATGGTTTCCCGCGCTACATGGTGCCATCCAAATATCATTCCTTTTATCGGGGCATTCACGGAGAAGATGTTAGGCGACGACGCAGGGACCTCTTCGATGGGTGCAAGACCCTCAATGACGCTTGGAGTCATATTAGAAGATGTGACATGTCTTACAGTGAACGCTGTTGAGGACAATACTCGTAGTTTTCCCACCTCCTCTCGATACTTTTCTTCGTCTCTCCATTCTTCTTCGTATTTTGTTCGTCCATCAGGGAACTGTGCGAATACGACAGTGTTTTGTTCTTTATATAAGATTCTGTTTGTCCAGCGTCGTCTGTTTACGCTTCGTGAGGCCATTGAGATTACCCTCCAAGTTGCCGATGCACTGCAGTACATTCTCATGGAAGAAGCAGAAGTCCCAGCAGAAGTCGCCGCTGCGTGGACGGCCGTGTCGCCGTCAAATATTTTCCTCTGCCAAGTTCAGTCTGCGGATGCGATGACAAGAGCCTTAAGTCATGGAAGGGAGCGGCCTGCACAGGACTGGGCACGGGAGAGCAGCACCTCGGAGGTGGGAATGCGGCCGAGGGCAGTTGACAGAATAATGTATTCCCAAATATCCGAGGGGGATGAAAAGGAAAATAATGAAGAAGAGCAACAACAAAGAAAGAGAAGGACGACAGAAAAAGAAGAAGAGGAGAGTGGAGGTGACAGTGACAAATATGTTCACTTGCCGAGCATGGGTGACTATGTCGCTATGTACGCCCCGCCTGTTTACATTGACGGCGGCCTCTACAGTCGCTGGCGCCCCCACCCGCACGCCGCGAGCCCCGCGAGTTACGCCCTCACGCAACTGTTCATCGCGCTGCTCAGCAACGAGCCGCCGTACCGCCACTTCGAGCGGCAGCGCGATCTCGCCGCGCTTGTCTTCGAGGCGGACGAGGCGACGGCGTTGACGAATGTTGGCGACGTGCCGGTGGTGAAGGTGAGCATCCCGATTGGGTGCACAATCCCGCCGTGGCTCCAGGAGGAAATGCGGCAGCTCTGCCAGCGCGGCCTGTCGCTGCGGCACTCACACCAGAGGCAGCCGGGCGCTGGTCTTTCACTGGAGGAGTTTCGGGATAGTCTGTATGAGATTCATGCACACACGCCTGACCTTATGTCTCACGTTACTGTCGCAACACCAGAGGAGGAGTGTTATGGGATGGCGCGGGAATGCTCAGAGCCGTTTGCACACGAAGAGTCGCACTATGCAGTGGAAATGGTGTCGTTGAGGCGGCCACTCGATGACTACGGTGACCTTTCAAAGGAATCATCACAATAATACACACACGTATACATTGTCCGGGAGGTATTTGGATATATATATATATATATATATATATATATATATATATAAGTACACTTGAGGGACAATCAAAAACAAAAAAAACGATTATGTACAGATTTATGGAGATACACATAAATTATATACACATATATATGCAGACTCTAGTAATAGTTTAGTCTGACATTCCCTTCTCTCCTCTCCTCTATTCACCCCTCTATCAAGTATTTAATGACAACTATACTTCTGTTGGGAAGGATTGCCTTAAGGATAGAAAAGAAATTCAGAATGACGACAACACAATTCAAAAGAGAGAGAAAGAGAAAAATAAATAAGTTGATGAGATAAACAAAAACGGAGTAGAAATGTGTCTGTCTGTCTGTGTGGGAAACTCTGGATCTCACGTCAAGGAGCTCCTCTGTATATCTACCTGATCAATCTCTCTTTATTTCATTCCGTGTATTTCCCTCGGTACTTCCCTTTCTCCTTACTGGGCTACTGCAGCGGCTTATGTGAAGAAAAGACTCACGTATTTTCCGTAGAACCAAGAAAGAGAGAGAGCAAAAAGAAAAAAAAGAAAAAACAACAAGAAACAAAACGGTGGTAGGAAAAGGACGACAGGTGGCTCGCATCATTCTTTCTCTCTATTTCTCTCTTTTATTTCTCCCTCGTTGTGTATATATATATATATATATATATATATATATATATATATATATATATATTAGTTAGTTTGCATGGCAGCGCTGGACAGGTCTCCCTCCATGCGGAGCCTGACGGAGGTCCACAAAGACGTCTCCTCCGCCTCCTCTAGTCTGCTTGACGTCGACGGCGGCGATTCGCTGCGTAGCTGCAGACGCTCGCGGAGCCCGCAGCAACGACGACTGACGCTGCCACCAGAATCAAATGATAAAGGCGATGAGGCCCCCAAGCCCACTGCGAAGGAAGTGGCGGCGGTAGAACAGTTCAGTTACCCATCGGAGGTGGTAATGTCACTTGAGCAGCACTACATTGCCTCCGTGCAGCAGCTGGAGAAATTTAAACAGATGTATTTTCGCCTGGACTCGCATAATGATGATCTGGAGAATGTCTTTGTTGTGCTTCACAGTCGCCTGGACGCCTTTCGCTCGTTTCTAATATTTCGACTCAGTAAAACCGCGAAGGATCTGCGTGGAGAGCTTGGCCTGTTGCGGGACACGGTCTCGTTCCTGCTGGACGACTTCGCGGAGAGCATGCGGCAGTGCCGGAAACATCTCATGAGTCACATCCAACCCGCTGGTGCCCGTGTGGGTCTGCCGCCGCTGCCGTTTGCACCGTTTCAGTTGACGTCTCCTGGTGGAACGCAACAGCAGCAGAGTTTGTCTGCAAATAATAGGGAAGAGGGCGGCAGTTATTACATGAATCCGCTGCATGCAGGTGGTAAAGTGAACCCAATGGAAGGAAGTCCGTATGCATTGGTTGGTAGGCGGGAGTCACTTGTGCACACTCCTCCTCGTTCTTCCTCTTCCATCGCGGTTTCTATGTCTAGTCCAGGTGAGGCGGCAAGACTCAGAGAAGCACTAGATGAAGCCGTGCGAAAGCGCGAAGACCTAGAAGAGAAATTGCTCCGGCAACAGGAGAGCTATGAAAAACATATGCAAGGCATGAAGGAATTGTATACGCAGAAGGAACGTACCATGCAGGAGAGAATACGTCTGCTGGAACATTTTGTTAAACACAATGTACCACCTGATGAATGCAAGAATAATCTCAATATTATTATGGGGGACGGGGATAATTGTAGCACTAGCCTTGACAACGAAGTGACTCCGGAGACATCTGAAGGGAATTCTAGAGAAGTGTTAGGTGAGGGGAAATATCACCATAGAGATCGTCCGCTAAGCACAAGTACAGTCTTGAGTCCTCCTTTGCGTGCATCTTGTCTATCTATAATTAAAAATTCCTCAGATGACGACGATGCACACACAAATAACGTGTACAATAAAAATGGGACTTCCCCTTCACTAGAGGTCATGCAAAGTGTCACGGATCAAGCAAGTATGCCATCTGAGAGAAAAGGAGAAACAACTCGTTCCTCTCACCATAGTCACTCACGGTATGACTTTAGACCCGAATATGTCATCACGGACCCGTGGACGCTGCGCAACGATGTCGAGCGCCGTGTGCAGTCAAAGGTGCTGTCAAGAGGCGGAATACCGCCACGGGGAAGGAAGGGGCATCATGCACATTCAGCCCAAAGAAAGCGGCGGGAGGAGAAACAACTGGAGGAAGCGGCATCTCGCCTGCTGGACGCCGTCACGGCGTCATACGTGTCGCCATCCGATGACTCTCAGCTGCGTGGAAACCAGCGGAGTGAAGAAACACGGGCGAGGCGCCACGCTGCAGGTAGTGGTGGGAACAGAGTTGTGGACCGGCTGTATCACTTGACGAGGTCACCGCCAAGACGTCCTGATACAAACACGTATGTTGCGCCAATACTCAAAAGCGGCTTAGTGCCTCGCCCTGAGAAGTTATCGGATGTGTCTACAGTGGCACGTGGGCTGTGGGCAGAGAAATTATTACAAGAACGAGCGGCACGAGAGCCACGCTGAGGTAACGAAAGGGAGAGAAAGAACTGAGAATATCTCCTTCAGCCTTCCACCAAATTTTTTTTTTCTTTCCTATGTTTCTCTGTAGAGTGTGTACCTTGGTTTCGTCGCGTGTTACAACATGACTACCTGTTTATTATTTGTGGTGGATGTGAGGGTGTGCTTTGCTTTGTATGACGTTTTCTGTGATGGACCTGTGTATTACTACTACGACTATTACTACTATTTGCTAGCATTGGGATACATTCCAATTGCCTGCATTACTATCCATTGTGTACGAATTACCTGCTCTTTCTCTCTCTCTCTCTCTCTCTCCTTTCTTATTTTTCTGCCTTCTCTCACTCTGTCTGCGGGTATAAGGGTGTCATTCTCTGTAATCTATACTTCATCACAGGCAGTGATTCTCCTCCTCCTATTCCGATCCCTTCACAGGTCCTGAAGAAGATCATAAGTTCCCTTTTTTTTGTTTGTGTGTTTTCCTTTTCTCTTCCCCATTGATACCCCCGTGTCTGCGCGTTACGTCGTGATATGGAAGGTATAAGAAATAAATAAATATTCTTTTAGAGTCAAAAGAAAAAAAAAGGTGGAGAGTATTTAATGCGGTCGCTGCGGACGCAGTCTGCGGAGCTTGTAGCAATGACTGCAGCAGTCATGTCGTCCTCGGCATACATGCGAGCACCCGGGATGCATGCCGCCTTCACCCTGACGGCACCGCGGCGACACGCCAGCACGACTCGCGTTGTTCGTGCGGGATCCAAAGAGCAGCGGTACTCACGGCTGGGCATGGATGGATTCACCGACGTCACGTACAATACCGCGGCCGATCTCTTCCTGGAGCACCTCGACAATGTGCTGGAAGACATCGACACGACTGCCATTGAGGACGTGAACTTGTCAGGCGGCGTCTTGTCTATTGAAACAACGTCGAAGGGAACGTTCGTGCTGAACAAACAGGCACCGAACGTCCAGCTGTGGCTTTCGTCCCCGCTCTCCGGCCCGCACCACTACGACATGATGCTGCCGGTGGAGAATAATAATAATAATGTGATAAAGGCCGGGGACGTGCAGTGGATCGCTGATAGCGATGGACACTCCCTGAGGGAGCGGCTCGAAAGGGAACTAACGGACACACTGGGAGTGGAGGTAAAACTATGAGAGGGGAGAGAAGTGGCGATGAATGTGTGTGATGTTTCTTGTTGCGGCTCTGTCTGACGTTCGTTTGCGAATATTTTTGTTATCTTTTTCTCTCCTCATCGAATTTGTGTTTCAATTGACTACTATTTCCAAGACACACTCCGTCTTCCTTCTTTCCCCTTTTTCACACACTTGGAGTAAAAAGAAAAAGAAGAAACAATGATAACCTTTACTATTGGTTTCTTGCACTATACTACAGCTCATTGTGAAGTTGTGGTGCATATCATTCTCTCTTTCTCTCTTTCCTTCTCTTTGCTTCTTTCTTTATCTCACTCGATATTATATATACACAAATGCGTGGGGCATAATAAAGCTGGAATTGCAGTAACTTGAAGGAAAGATAAGTAAAAAAAAAACAGAGAAAGAAGAACGAAAAAAACAAATAGTTATTTATAACTGTTTTATTTTTTTCTTGTCTTGACACAAAAAGAATACAATGGTTGAAAGCCAAGCGGATGAGAAGAACAACTTGATGTTGACAAAGAGCGGCGGCGCCACATCAAATGAGGAACATCCACAAGAGTTCCAACTGCCCCAAACTGAAGCATTTATGAGAGAAGAAAAGAATGGCCTCGTAGCCACTGCATCTGTTGATGCTCCCCATGCGCCCCCACACCGTCTTTCACTGCGTGCTCAGGTTTCGGACGCCACGGCTGGGCGCCACGGCAAAGTAGTACTAACGCCCCGACGTGCCTCTGGCGATGAGATGCAGAACAATCACGCCAAGAAAGACCTCGCAAAGATGGACAACGACGCGGATGATTTCTCCGATCTTGGCTCGACGGACCCTGAGGCGGAGGCGACAGTACCGGTCCCGTTGCCACACACGGGGACATTCGTGACGACGTGTAGAAAAAAGTTCGACGGCAGCGGGTGGGCCGCACTGCTCTCGTCGGTGCACGACACGGTGGAGCGCACGCTGCTCAACGAGGCCGCAAGGGCGACGGGGTTGCCGGAGGTGAACATTCGCGTTGTCGACATGGCGATGGATGGAGCGTCGACGCTCGTCGCGGAGCTTGCGCTGGTGCGGGACGCGGCGGTGTCGCCGGAGAGCCTGGACGCCGCGCTGGACGCATACAGCTTCCCCGGGATGAAGGCGCTGCTGGAGGTGAAGGAATCGGCAGACAGTCATCAACCAACCGGCCTCGGCGCCGCCATGCAGGGAATGATGGAGCGCTCGAACGGCATTACCGCCGAATCCAAGGATGAAGAGATAAAATTTGTGGATGTGAGGAACGGAGAGCATGAGGAAGACTTGCATCATGCGATTTTGAGTGACACTGACGGAGACCCAAATGTTGGTCATGATGATGATAATGCTGATGCTAACCGTAGCGGTAATAGTAACAATGATAATAATGCTGCTGCTGCTGAGGTGGTGGTGGGGCATCCAAAAGCGAAGGAAAGCAAGAAGACCAAGGAGCGTGTCGCAAAGGGGATGTCTTCTCCTAGGGCGGTGGGCGCAGCCGAGAACGGAGCGGCATCCCCGATGACGCAGAGAAGGGCAGGCAAGAAATACCGCAAGGCAACACTAAAGAATAATGACCAGTCGTCCCCACAGAAACAGAAGAAATTGATGACACCGCGGGGAGGAACACCAACGCCACGTGCAGGACTATCAACACCGCGGGGAGGAACACCAACGCCACGTGCAGGACTATCAACACCGCGGGGAGGAACACCAACGCCACGTGCAGGACTATCAACACCGCGGGGAGGAACACCAACGCCACGTGCAGGATTATCAACACCGCGGGGAACTGGTCCAACACTTCTTCACAACTCGACCCGTTTTATTTCCTCCATGTTACCTTGGGCCTCACGCCTGAGTTACGTTCCCCGCTTCTCATCTCACCAGCAGCCACAGCTGATGATGGTGGGAACATCGGCTGACCACAACACCCGACAACGCCACCGCTCGTTGCAGAGAATATCGCCGATGCGCTCTCACTCCCTGCGGCGGGGGAGCGGCTCTGATGTGCATTCATCTTTTGGAAATCAGTCCACAGATATGAATAGCTCGCATGCATCCAGAAAGCAACACGCCTGTGTTCGCCGCGGCAGTATACGCCCAGTTCCCCCGCAGCGCGTGATTCGCGTGGGCTCCCCGTGCTGCTCACGCACCCCGCGGTGCAGCGGCGAGCCAAGCCACGTCAGCGCCATGCCGCACCTGCACAAGGCACAGGACACCACGCAGCCGCAGACCACGGGGTACACGTCCATCGCTCCGACGACCCCCGTGTGGGACCACGACCCCGAGCCACAGACATGCATGATCATCCCCGCGGAGAACACAATGGCCTCCGTAGATCTGCGGTCGGAGAGAAATCGCTCACCGCTCGAAAAAACGCCCGGCGTCTCGCGTCGTTCGCGGTCTCCGAATGTCCCAGTTGTGTCACAAACATCCCCACATCGTGCTGATACTGAGGAATGAGAGATGAGTGGTTCTTGGGGTGGTGGTAATTAGTGAAGTCGATATGTAATGTTTACTACTATCGTGTTGTATTGCATAGAGGAAGCCTATTTGTTGATTACCCGATATACGCTGAAATTGCCACTTCTTTTTGCTTGTTCGTTTGTACCCTTACTTTCTGAGTATATTTCTATATATATATATATATATATATATATACGTCAACGCATATATGGCTACTTTCTTTTCTTTTATTTCGTTTGTTTTTCTTTCCTGCCTATATTTGTGTATTGTATGAAAGTCTAAAAAGAACATAGTCTCACAACCCCACGTTTGTCTCGCGGGGAAAGGGGGATCTCTTTTTTCTTCTCTATTTGTCTCTAGTTATTATTTTGTTGACTTTGACAACCAATATATGTATATATACTCTTTCGTCCATGAGTTTAGCAGTCGAAGTGTAACTTTTCTTGAAAGTCCGCCAAATCCTCTCCTCCTCTCCGCACATGTGTGTGGAAGAGTGAGAGAGTGATGGGCTAACTAAAACAGAAAAAAAACCTCTTCAGTTCCTCCTCATCCCATTTGTAAGTATTTTAGCACTACATTTTCTACGAAAAACATACATGTCTCTCTTTCTCTCTGCATGTATGCCTGTATAAACATGAATTACTCCCTTTCGGTATGTTTTTCGTTGATTTGAAAGCGATGATGGGCATTCTTGCATAATTTCTTAGGGGAAAGTAAGACGTGGACAATTCTCTCTTTTATTTTTTCACTGTTCATTGTGTTTGGTGGGCAATAAGAATGTGTTTGGGAGGGTGGGTGTATTTGAATATATTCTCTTGTATATAAACTAAGGGAAAAGAGATACATCTGTAAGTATGTATGTGCATGTTCTGTTTGTCATGTATGCATGTGGGCGTCGTCTATATCTGTATTGTATTTTTCACTTATTACTTTCTAGAGTTGAGGCATTCTGTGTAGGAAGGGATGAAGATCTTATTTTGATGTTTTGCTTTTTCTTTTATCTTTTTCTTATGGTTCCCCCACAATTTTTTTATTCTTTACTTGTCAGAAATGAATGTGTTGTGTACGTTTCTCTTCATTCATTCATTCTCTCTGTCTCTCTCTGAGCAAATGGGAGTAGTGATACAGCGAAAGATGAGGTTGAAGGGGAAAAGAAAAAAAAAAGTACAAACACGCGCATGCATGCATGCATACATGTGTTTCACTGCTGTGTACACCTCATGTGGTTCTATCGCCCACTGCACCTCCTCTTTTGTTTTTGTTTTTGTCAGGAAAGTGAAGAAGAAGAAGAAAAAAAAAGAGAATCGGAAAGATGCCGCCAAACAAAATAAAATGAGAAATAGCAAAATAAAAAAAAAGAAAAGAAAAAAAATGAGACTGAAGAAGAGTTTCTTTTTTTTCAATTATTTTCGAAGAACGAAGACGTGAGTTACTTTGCGACCTGCGCTGACATGATATAATCACCCCCACCCCCTCCCTCCATATCGTCAGTGCAGAATAAATGCTGTACATATGTATACACATATGTATGTATGAATAACTGAATGTAACTATCTATGAATTATATACAAACCCAAAACCGCAGCGAAGAGAGTGAGAATGACAATGACAAGAGAGAGAGGGAGAATAATTTATTTACTGCGCAATCGCAGTTTTCTCTACCCTCTCCCTCTCTCTGACTATATATACATACATATGCATGGATGTTTGTTTGTCGTTGGAGGTGTATGGATGGTGTTGTTCTTGGGGCATAATTTTTGTATTTTCATTTTATATTCCATGATAAGTGTCACCATCAGTTTTCCGTCCATGACGATTTATTATATATCTTTGCTTTCTTACTCCTCTGGATTTTTGGTTAACGTGATGCTCTGGTCTTTTTGTGGATGAAGTGAGATGTATGTAGGCATCTCTACTTGCCACGTATTTCCTCATTCTACTCCTCTTTCCTTTCCTTTTTTGTTCTTTGTTGTTGTTGAAATTTTTTTTTTTTGAGTGTGTGGGTTTCTCTGTTTGATTGCTGCAGCTGCGGGAGGTGGGCAGTAGAGGCCCCTAAAGGAAAGAAAACGAAAAGGACAAAAAAGACGAGTGGAAGGCAAGAAGAGAAATTCAAAAAAAGACGGAGGGGGAAATACTAAAAAAAAAAAATTTTAAGTGGAGGAAAAAAAGGTTCTTATTTGTGAATATTTGTTTATACCCTCTCCGTTGCTTTTCATCCCTCAAGAGATCACGTACACACACCAGACTACCACCGCCTCTCTCCATAACCACAGTGGTACTACGACGTTGTATTTACATCTATTTGCATACACGCCCTTCCCGCGGGGGTTGTCGCTCCTCTCTCTAGTGCGCCATGGACGAGAGCAGGACGACTTCCACCGAGTTGGACTTCGCCGTCTTCGTCCCGCCGCCGGTGCCGGTGACCCGCGGCCCGTCGCTGCCGAACGGCCGGCGGCCCCCCGGCGGCCCCCCGCGCAGAACTCCGTCGCGGTCGGTGCAGCGCTACGGCGTGCGACGAGTCGCCGATGTCTGCCCCCCGCGGTTGGTCCCTAGTAGCTGTGATAGTAACGGTAATAAAGAGACCACGGGAAATAATAATAATTGTGGTGACGGGGGAAATGCGCAGGTGTGGAGCAGTGAGAGCGTAGCCACCGCCATGTCGACGGGGTCGGTTGTCTTCGAGGCGGAGTCGCCGCCGCTGCCGGGTCACTTACTCCACGGCCGCCGTCATCATCAAAGTTTGGGGGCGCCGGACACAACGACGGTGTCCTTCTCGTCACCGTCGAAGTCCTGCTCGAGTGTGTGCTTCGAAGTGGTCAGTGACGCAAGACTGCATATGAGCAGAGATCACGACGACGACGATGCAGAAAGTTTGCCGTCCGCGCTGCCGCCGCCGAAGCCGTACCCCAGTGTGCGGCCGAGTCCTGCTGCCACTCATCATCACCCCGCCCGCACGAGCCCAGTGAAGAGATTGGTGGTGGAGAGTGACGGCGGGAATGCTACGGGAGGAAATATTCCCAATCCCAAGGATGTAAATAAATCAGACGGCCCCCAACAACTGCGTGGGGATAGTAGTAGGAAGGCAGAGGAAAAGAAAAAGGATGTAGATTCGGTGGAGCGGGTAATGTCCGCGGTGTCCGTTCCGTCACGGCTGCGGCCACGGACGTCACTATTGCGACCACCCCTGTATTCCCTCCTCAAGGAAGTACATGGGTGGATGAATGTAGTCAACAGTGTGGAAGACACAGATTGCTACAAGTTGTATTTAGAGAACACTGAAAAATCTCTCCACGACACACAACGGGGGTTGGAGGCCGCATACGTGCAAGACAAGGAAGTAACTAATGAACTTCTCGCAGCCAAGGCTCGCTATGTTGAATGCCTTGACAATTATCATCGAGAGAGGAATCCTCCAGCCAGTAGTCGGAATGATGGAGAGAATAATAATGGTACAGTTGAGGAAAAATCAAGGAAAGAGGAAGAGGAAGAAGAGGAGGAAATGGCACAGGAGAGAGAAGCGTGGAGAATTGAAAAGGGAGAACTCCTTGCAGAGAAGGCCTTATTACTGCAAAAGCGAAAGGAGTTGTGTTATCATCTACGACGTGGGACAAATATTAAGAATGTTGCCGCGCTGGCGTTATCAGAGGGCAATACATGGAGTATGATTGATTCCAGTACGCCCAGGACTGCGAATGGTAATAACGACAATAGTAACAGTCATACCAAAGGGGACGCGGCGTCTCAAGTTAATGACTTTGAAATCATTCAGTTGCGTCTTGAGATGAAAGAGGCCCAGGTGCACATGATGAAGCTGGTAGACTCGCATCGAATTCTCCAAGGCTTCCAGCGCAGGCGGCTGGCGGAGCTTCAAGACGAGTACAATAGATTGCGTCAGTCTTTCAATGAGATTAATCGTGACGTGGAGAACAATCGCAGTAGTTTGGAGGCAACGCTGAAGAAGGCGGAGCAGGTGCGAGAGAAGTGTACAGAGACAGACGAAGAGTCACTTGGCGTCCTTCTAGAACACCGCGTGGCGGAGGCGCGAGCGGCACTTAAGCCTCGTGACGGCAGATCTTCTGTGCACATGTTCAGCAGCAGCGGCGGCGACACCCCCCGCACGCCGAGGTTAACTATACGGCGGGCCTCATCTGCCGGCTCCTCGGTGCGTCGTGTGTCAGGGACGCCAGCGTATTCCTCCACCACCACACCAAGTGCAGTGCCGATGCCGCTGGCACTGAAACCCCAATTATAAATAAAAAAACAAAAAATTTGAAAGGATGATGAGGAAGAAAAAGAGGAGAAGTAGAAAGGTGAGTGTGAGAGGAACATATGTCCCAAATTTTCGGAATACTCCTCCCTTGGTTTATAGCAAAATGTGTGCTGTTGCAGCTCGCACGCTTCATTTTTCTTTATTTAATTTCGCTTTTTTTTTTCCACATTGCGCTTTTTTTTTTTGTGTATATATGTGCGTCTTTTTGTTTCTTCACCTCAACCTTTGTTGGGCTGTGTTGTGTGCCTTTTAGGTACGTGATGGAGAGGAGGACAAGGAGTGAAATTGGAGAGTTACATTAAAAAGTATTTGTATGAATCCTCTGTATGTCCTGCTGTGGTATATTGATATTCATTTTAATGTATCTATGTATGTATATACATATATATATTCTTCATCTTTTTTCGTTTTCTTTATCTTTTTTCCTTCCTCTTCACAGCAGGGCAACATAAAAGTCGTCTTCCTCCTTCACCTGGGGGAGCCTAAAGAGATTCATAGGTATTTATACCAATACATATAAGTAAATAAAACTAAATAATCAGCACACCACCACCCACCACTACGCTTTACTGCTACTTCTACAACATTTACCAGAGCAGGAGACGTTAAGAGAGATAAGAAGAGGAATAAGGTAGAGAGAAGATAACACAAAAATCCTTTAGGAAACAAGGAGAAAAAAAACGGCAACGAAAAAAGAAGGGAATTAATAAGTAATAAACACACCATTTAAAAATAAGGAAAGAAAGAGAACAAGACAGGGGGAAAAAAAACAGGTACTAATAAATAAACCGAAGAAATACCGAGAGGGAGAGTCACTCAAAAAAAAAAAATTTAACAATAATATGCCAGCGAAAAAGAAGGGGGGGCGCGGAAAGACAATCAACCTTCTGGACTTCAATGATGACTACGTACCGGAGGACAACTTAGACTGGGCGGTTGAGGTTCCTCGCGAGAAGACGCAGGAGGAGGTCATAGAGGAGAAAATAGCCAAGAGAGACTACAGCCGCACGGCAAACAATGCGCTGGCGGAGAAGGGCGGTTTTCGTGATGCCCCAAACGAGCAGGTGAACCGTGCGCGGGGTGTGGCTGACCTGCAGCCGCCATACGTCGCGCATTTTGGCAATCTTCGCAATGGCACCACAGAGGAAGAGTTCCTTCGTAATTTCCACGAGGACTGTGTTGCCACATCCCGACTTATTAGCCAAGAAGGAAAGAGTTTTGCCTTCGTAGAATTCAAAACGGCCCAGGCTCTTGCCATTGCCCTTGCAATGGATCAGAGTATGATTAAAGGACGCAAACTCTACGTAGACTTAGCCA
This sequence comes from Trypanosoma lewisi, assembly GCA_036321185.1. NCBI lineage: Eukaryota > Euglenozoa > Kinetoplastea > Trypanosomatida > Trypanosomatidae > Trypanosoma > Trypanosoma lewisi. Next base: position 132,563 of record JAWVMQ010000081.1, on the reverse strand, counting down.
CGCAAAAACAAGTGGAGAGATTACACGGGCACAATGGAATTTCCCGTCAGAACGCAGGACAGCAACAGCAAGGCGTGGGCGTGCAGCAGCTGAACCTCACACGCGATGCCTTCGGCTCCACGCAGGGCGCGGAACGAGAGATGGGCCACCGCTCCGGCTTCGGCTCCCGCAGCGACCTCCACGTGCTGGCGGAACTCTCCCGCGACACGCTCGGCACCGCCGGCCGCAGCTCCGAGGGCGCCGCGAGTCCGATGGGCCCGCCGGACTTCTCCAACTGGCGCAGCGAGGGCCCCGTCGCCCAGCCGGAGTTCCAGGCCGGCGGCATGACAGAGAACCGCCGCAGCGACGCGGAGCTTGACCGCCGCGGTGGGATCGGCAGTGGCGCCCGCAGCAAACGCCAGAGCCCCGTCACCGCCGGCGGGCTCGCGAACTGGCGCGACGAGCCGGTAACGCAGCCACCGCCACGACCGCCGCTGACGGCGCCCGGCGACGAGAACAACGGCGAGGGCAGCCGCAAAGGCGGGTGGGCACGCGAGGGCCCCATTCGTGGGGGGACACGCGGCCCGCCGAAGCCGCCAGCAGCGCCGAGAGACGACAGCAAGTGGGAGGCGCTGCGTCGTTAAACTCGCTGTGTCCGCATGAAGGTTTAGAGAGGCAGAGAGGAGGTAAAAAGGAAAAATCAAAAAAGAAAAAAAAAACAGAGACAAGAAAGAAAACGAAAGCTGGTTCTCTGTTTTGATTCTTGATTTTATTTATTTTTTTTTTGTTACTCCTTTAGCTTCTTTTCTTGTCCAGATACCTTTTTTGTTTTATTTTGTTTAATTGTTCTTTTAAAACACTATTAATAAAATCCACCAAATGCTTTCTTTTCCTCTCTGTCCTTCTCTATCGTTTTCTCTTTCCGGGTGTCTACGTTAGTACTGGTCTTCTTGTTTCCTGATTTTTTTGTGAGTTCCTTTTCCTGTCTATTTGTTCCCGTTGTCCTCGTCTTTTTTTTTTTCTCTCTCTCTCTCTCTTCTTCTCCCTTTGCATCTGTGCCTCTGTTGTCTCAGGCGGGATTTGAGACTGGGACACGACGTCAGACGAAGGGATGTGATTGTGTACTGCAAAGTCCGTGGCAGTTTTGAAGAGTTAATGAGGGGCAAATAACAAAGGAGAGAATGAATGAGAAAGGGTCGATAGACACTTTAAAAAAGTAGCATCGACTCCACTCTATGCGGGTAAAAATGTGTGTGAAGCAAACACTATCTATGAATAAATCTGGCACATGGAATAACGGAAGAGGGAGAGATATATTCTGTGCATGCGAAAACAACAAACATGAAGAGATAAATGTACAAAAAAAAAAAGAAAAAGTAAAACAAAACAAGCAACAGCTGAGCCGAATGAATAATAATAATAATAATAATAATAAATCCCACCAACTGTTTCTATATATATTCTTCCTTGCTTCCTTTAAGAAGACGGTGTAAAAATGAAAACGGACACAATAATGGAGGAAAGAAAGAGAGATGTGAAGAAGAAAAGTGTAGCGCGTAAAGGAGGAGGGTGGAAGGTTGTGTCTTGACATAGTGGGGTTAAACCCAATGAAGCGAGCCAGTCTTAGGAACTTAATGCGGCAAGAAGGAAGAGAAAAAAGGAAGGGATACATTCTTAGATATTTATTGTTGCCTTTGTTCGTTTGGTTGTCTTCTCTGTCCCTTTCTGTCACCATACCCGGCACTTTCAATCTGACTTTTCTCTTTTTTTTCTATTCGAATACTGAACGTCCTGTGTGCAAACCAAGTGAATATGTGGAAAAAAATCTTGGCTCCTATAAGGGAGGAGGGCACAGCAGAGAGAGAGAGAGAGAGAGAGAGAGAGGTGGGGAAAGAAAGAATATCTCTCTGTGTTTTTGCATTCGTCAGCGGAATCAACACCGCCACCGCGACCCAGAAGAAGCGGCACGGCCATCGCCACTGTCGTAGCGCACATTGTGTTCCATTGAGTATTGACATGTTCAAATACCTAAAGTGCGGATGCCTTCTATGTACTCGGAACGCTCCGGAGAGCCTTGCGGCCCCCGATCAAACCTTCCAAAGCTTCACAATGAACTCCATGAAGTTCCTCGCGATGAGCGAAATCGTTTGCGCCAACAGTGGGCAGAAACGGTCTGAGTTGTTGTGATAATTGACTCTGGCTGCATCCCTGTTTGCTGCTCCGTGAGCTCAGGGTCGGGATAGGATTCTGCCGTTGTCGTTTGACCGAGGGGAGACCTGAGCCGCCCCACAGCCAGAAGGAATCGCGCCATCTTTTTCGCCTCGCACAGCTTCCTGCAGGGCAGCCCCTCTACAGCATACATGGCACACAGTGCGTTGGCTTGGTGTCGCGCGACGTGGAACATACTCGTGGGCCGCTTTGCAGTGCAGGGTGACCCCACCAAGGCCCAACCACTGCTTACCGCGCGTTTGGCGGGTGAGGAGGGCAGGGTTTCTATTGACTACTTCTGTCGCATGTGGGCCTTTCGTTCCGTCCGTTCCTGTGCCACGGCTGCTGCGATATCCCCCGCAGCGGCATAGCAGGGGGTCACGGCCGGCAAATGGCCCTCCACATTCCCCTCATCGGACTTTATTCTGCGGCGGTGTTCCGCAAAGATTCCACCAGGGTGGATCCACCTGTTGTGGGCGGTGGGTTCCGGTTTCGTTTTGAGGCCTGTCCCGCACAACAAGCATGCGAGACGCAGTGGTGGTGTGAGCTCCTCTTCGGTTATGGGTAACTTAAGCTGCTCCACAATGTTTTGGCACTGGAAGGGGTCTTCCGTGTGCCGCAAACGAATGTGTAGGAGGAGTGGTGATCGCTCAGGAAACTCTTTGCCACAGAGACGGCGGCGGTGTGCGCAGTGATCGCTTTCGTGGCTACCATCATGTTCCCTTGGGCGCTTGCGTCGCCGCTGTTGCGGTGCAGGGGGTGGGGGCGTCGTGAAGGCTGTGTGGGCAGACGGCGGGTGTTTGCACCGCTTGCGCGTCAGGAGGCCTCCGGTGGTCTCACGTCCGAAACCGCAAACACCACCGCGTATCATTGTGGCGGGGGCTGGGTTTGCCTGTGCCTGTTTGCGGGCTGCGAAGAGGTTCGGGTGTTTGCAGCGGATGTGGCTGGCCAGTCCCGCGTTGGACTTCGCTGCGAAATTGCAAGCTTCACAGTCGGACGCTTTCCCCGGATATCCCAGCGCGGCGTACTTTAGCTATTCTTCACCTTCTTTCTTCTCTGTTATGGCCTCTGCCTTGGCGATGGCTGAGTGCTTCCATCGTTTATGTACGTTGAGGCCGTGCCCTGTGCGTGCTAAAAACCCACACTCGCCACATGCAACTCCAGCGTGTGAGGGCGGAAAGGAGCGGAGGATCGTCTGCTCTCTTGTGTTTGAACTTTTGGTGTAGAACAATGGCGTTCGCGTGCTGTGTCGTGAACCCAAAATAGTTACAGGTGAAAGTCGGCTTTGTCGCCTCACTGCCCTTCCCCGTGCTTCTGCTGCGTTTGGTTCCCGCCGCTGGTGGCCGGCTCTCGTGATAGGTGTGCGCGTGCCTTGCGAGCCCATTGTGCCGAAGAAATTGTCTTGGGCAGAGTGGGCGCTGAGGAAAAGGCCCTGCTTTCCACAGCGGCCCTGAGGGCAGGGAAGGCAGCGACGTAGGTGGCGAGCGTGGTGTCAGCCGCCCTTCAGCATTGCAGTCCCCGGCTCGACACCAGCGGCAGGCAGAGGGAACACTCGGGCATAGCTTCCGGAGCAGCCACCCGCAGTGCTGCGAGGTGCCGGCCCGGAAGCGCGCCAAAGCCGTCCCTTCGGCTCGTGCCCGCTGTGGGTTGTTCTGTGTCGGCTTGGCGTCGTCGGTGATGCCTCGTCTGTGGGTGGGCTCTGGGGCGGTTTCCCCTCGCACCACACGTTCGGCCTGCGCCACCGCATCTGCGACCCACGTGGCGCCCATTTGCGTGGCTCTGCCGCCTTTTTGGCTTCCCGGTCGCCGAGTTCGTTTTTCGCGACGCCGCAGTGGCCAAGGACGAATTGAAGGCGTGTACGCGCCATCCGGCGTAGCGTCCGCAGCGACGTCCCCCACAGGGGGCGCGGCATTGAGCCCGCTGAGCGCAGGGGCCAGTCCCGAGCACAGCGAGAAGAGAGAGGGGATCGGTAAACACAGATACTCTGCAAGGAACCGCGCCAGGCACTGGGAGTATCTGGAGAAGGCGGGCGGAACCAATCCGCTGCGCTGCGCATTCGGCTCCGCAGCTGCACGCTAGTGGCCCTCTGTCTTTGCGCGCGGTGTTAACCAGCTTTCCATCTTTATAGATCATCGCCGCGCCGCTGGATTTTACTCCCAGGAAGACGGATCCGCCCGTCCACACTTCATAGTGGGGCTCGTATGGGCCTTTCTGCCTGAAGTGCTTGGCGGTCCATTTCTCTGTCGCCGCCCTCTTCGCTTCCTCTGTGCCGTCTGCGTGTATCTTTCCTAGCGAGGTACGGAATAACGCTCTGCTGCTTGACTGTGGCGAGCGTGCCTGCAAAGGCGGCGCCCCTTCCTGTACACTATGCGGGCGTCATATTTAAGCATGCGCTTTTAAGATCTACAGGGCACTGCTTTATCCAGAGGCAGCCAGTTGGCCTCTAATAGGGCACCCGATGCTCGGCTGCCAAACGGGACCCCTGCGATGATCCTCGCTGCCTTGTTTCCTGGGGCAGTGCCCAGCGGTCTAGTGACTCATGCCCCTGGCGCTTCTCCTTCGGCATCGCGCCAGGATAAAGAGGAAAAGCTAATTGATAACAGCGAAGAAAAACGAAGGTTCACCTTGATGCTCCCCGATGTATCTATGGGTATGAATGTGTGCTCGTTAGCGTTTCCATAGTTAAAGGGCAAATCTCCCTGGCGAAGCCGGCCGCCTCTACGTGGTGCCAGGGACCAGTGCCCTCTCCGAGGGGAAGCCAGGGGCCTGCGACCGCGCCGAGGGTGCGGTTAAAGGCTCTTGGCGTCGGCAGGCGGGTCTGGGGTAGCGCTGTGTTTGGGAGGCCTGGAACAAAACGAAGGTTAGAACGGCTCCACTGCTACACGTCCCTGCGCGTAGCGCCATCACCCGCACCAAGGATTCACTTTTGGGGGCTTCTCCAACTTTGCGGTGATGTAGAACTGAATCCGGGACCGATCCTGCGGGGAGCCCAGTGGAATGTGGGGGGGCTCACGCAGGCGAAAAGGATCCCGTTAGAGAAGTGGCTGAAAGAGGAGCGTGTTGCGTGGTCTGTCCTGGTTGAAACGCACTGTTGCGCGCCGGAATGCGAGACATTTAAGCTTTCCCCTTGCTGTCACTCCAGCTCGACGACCCCTGCCCTACACCTCCTGTAACGGAGTCTGCCGCACCGCCCCTGGAGGCTGATCGAGGCCCTAGTTTATTGGTTTCGCACTCCCCCTCTCCGTAAGTTATGGTTTCGAACTCCCCCCCTTGTTCCCGCAGGCCGGAGGCGGAGAAGGTGAAGGGTCGTTTGCTGAGGAAGCGCAGTCGCTCCTTGGAAGGTCACGGGACCAACGGAATCTGAGCCCCTTTAAAGCTGCTCGGAGATGTGGTTCGAAATCATTGTATGGAAGGATAGGACGAAGAAAAACAACCCTTATAGTTTGGTGGCGCTACATGCGTCGCGGCAGCATGGGTACATTTGGAAAAAAAAAAGAGTAAATCTGCAGCACAAGGAGAAGAGAGGGGAAACACGCACGCACAGGCATACAAGAAGCATTACCATCACCACCGCCCACCACACACACAGAGGGAGAGAAACTGCGAAATAGCGGCCGCACAACGCGAAGACTCAGCCCAAACAAAAAGGGAGAAAATCAACAAAACAAAACAAAGGAAACCGAGGCGTGAGTGAGTGATTTAGATCATCATCCACTGAGCGGCGCACACACGCTCAGAGTTTCGCTTTTTTTTTCCTTCGTTGAGCCGAAAAGAAGAAAAAAAGTATCAGCCTGCTTTTTTCACGAACAATAAAAAGGGACGTATTCCATGACAAACCCCAGAAAGAAAATACACACAAATGTAAACAAGAAATGAAGTGGCGGCTGATCCCTCTGTGGCCTTACAGGAAACGATATACACATATTTATACTGTGTATAAATCCATTTAGTTTACCTGAAGTAAGAGTGATGTTTATTTATTTATTTATATCACTCCAAGATGGTCCCATATATACCAACACGCACACAAATAATAAATCAGTATATTTCAGTTTGACTCCTTCAGTGTGTGGTTTCGTCTCATTCCTTTTTATTCCTTTTCAACTGCGGGGTACAATTGGCGAGCAGCACACACCATCAAATCACGGATATTCCTCTTTCCTGCTCTCAGATATATGCATGCCTACTGGGGTGACGCGGAAGCAAGCAATCATGAGAGGGGAAGGAATATCATACCTCCGCAGAGAGGAAGAAAGAAAGAGTAGGCACACATGAATAATGAAATTAATGAAGGACTGATGCAGGCTGAAGAGAACAAAAGCCCACGGGGATCCCAAGCAATAAAAGAAAGAAGGAAAACAGAGAAACAATGATCTCATAATAAACAAGAATACATATTCTGCATGGTGTGCGTGTGCACGTCTGGGGGAAGAGAGTGCGTGCATGCCACGCACAGACAGAGTGATACATTCCTTATTAAACCACAGTCCCCAATAGTCCCAAAGAAAGAAAAAACAGCAGCAATACTCCACTCACATGCACACAGTCAGAGTTATCACCCCTTGGCATACTGGTCTTCAAACTGCCGTTGGTAAACACATTTGTCGATGTTTCAACCGATGTCTGTGACGTAGGATGCCCTGACCCACTCGGCTGAGAAACAGGTGTTCCTTTAACTTTAGGTGTACTTATTTCTTCGTCAGTCAATGGGCGGTTGTACAAGAGGACATTTTTCACACTTACACGATTACTGCTGTCAGCGCTGCCTGTGCTTCCTTGCCCATCCCCTCCAATGTAAAAATGGGAAATAGTGCCATCATCCATTTTGAGGTCTGCTCCTTCATTGCCCAAACGCTCGCCATCAATGTACACAGAGCCCTTGTTACCGTCTCTTAGTATGAGCGTCACCTGGTATTCTTTATTCAGCTCCCATGTCTTCTCCCCCTGTGTAGTTGTTTTCTTCTCGCCATTAAGCGTTACCTCCCATTTATTATCCGCCGTGTACGACAGTCCCATCAGTGTCTTCTTCTCATCCGTGACATCATTCAGCTTCACTCCCATCAAGGGAATACTGCCTGCTGCTTCTGTCGGCTCACTGTGGATGGCCACCGTTGTCATGAGAATGAAGTTGTAGTTTGCAAAGTGATAGCGTTGGGTCTGCCCTTGGTTGCTTACAGGCCACTCAGCCCATGAGCCACTCCCTTGGAACGTCAGCCCGCCGTCGTTAGTATTCTTTACTGTCTCACCAGTCACTCTGGCATCCACGCAGAGGTACTCGTCCCTCCACTCATTCTCAGTGGCGTTGCCGGAGAGAAACCCAACCAGTCCAGAGGTGGGCATCGGAGTGCTGCACGTTTTCCCGCCACCTGTATGGCCCGCAGCATTGCAGGGCGCTGAAACGCGTCGGTCCACCTCCTCCCAAGTCCGCAGCACACTCTTTACCTGATCCAGCTTGCCTGTGAGGTGTGCAAGTTGGATACCAACAATGGGAAAACTCTCAAGACGCATGGGATACACTTCGTACAGAGAGAACAACCTACCGTCTGGTGTGTACAGCAGGTCACTGGCGATGGTGCCTTCACCGGCAGCAGACACCGGCCCAACATCGTAGATGTGGCGATTCTCTGCATCAGACATCCACAAGTGAAGTTGGCTTTCGCTTGCTTCCTCATTCACTGAATGCACTGGCACGGTGAGGAGCATCACTTTCTTATTATTATCCCCCTCTTGCAGAGTTGCAGCAGTGAGACCAACGTAGGGGGGGGGGTGCGTAGCAATGAAGGGTAAGTTTTGCCACACGCATGAGAGGGTCGCCGATGCCTCCGTCCACGTCTCGCCCATGTCACTGGACTCAAACACTTTGCGACGATTACCATCACACGAAGCCATTATGAGAAGCTTCCCAGCTTCCGGCTCCACGATGGAATGATAAGAGCAGCCTTGAATCATCGTTACTCTTGAAATCTTCCAATTTGTCACTTCCCCATCGGGTGAATAGATCACCGCCATAAAACTCTTGGAATCACTTGTCATGACCATCACTGGTAACACAATATATCCTTCACTCGTCACAATTCCAGACCCTCCTCCCACCAGTAGCTTTCCAATACCTTTTAACTCTCCAGCTAAAGTGTCTGTTAGCGAAACAGGAGGCTTCCAATTGATAGTCATCTTGCTCTGGCCTTCTGTTGATTCACCCACAATCAGCTGAGTATCCATGGTATCCTGATCTGAGCTTCCAGGGTCACCAACATCCGGTTTGAGCTTCGTCACAAGAACATAGACTCTATTGCCTTTCGCGGCTGATGTGGGATAGTAGTAAAAAAAAGATTCAGTAGTAGCATTCCGCGTCACGATAGAGCCCGTTGTCTCCCAATTGCTCAGCTCTTTTAGTGTTTCCCATTCATGAGTTTTCTTCTCGGTAAATTTTGCCGACGCATTGCATACCAGTTTATCCTCCTTCGCAGACACTGACTGTGCGAATCCCACCAGCATCCCATTCACATCAACAAGAGAAGGAGCAGCGAACATCCGTAGTTCCCCGTGTTGTGGATCCTCAATGAGAGCTTCTCCGAAGAATTTTATACTCTCCACATCGCCACCTTTCGCCCCAGCAGCGTGCACAGCCCAGCCACCGCTGCAGGACATCATCAGCAGAAATAAGAGGATGAAGTAAGGCACTGCAGCAGAAGAAGAGTGCATCAATGACTTTTGAGACATGTTTGGGCCCTTGCTGATTACTCCGTCTCACTCATGTGTCGTCCTTGCAGTTTCAGAGTCTTTCAAAAACAGCAAAAAGAATTAGTACAAGCGGGATTATGATAGTTGTGTTTGGTCTCGTTCTTGTCTTCATGAGTGTGCGAGGAAAAAATACAATGAGAGGGGAGGGGTCAGACGACATGCAAAGAGAAGGAGAAGGAAATAACGGAAACAGAAGAGAGAGCAGCAACAAACAGCAGCACAGCATGAATCAAATACTGTATATGTATACATGCCACACTCTTCCCTTTCTCTCGCTCTCCGCAGCACAGGGCAAATGGAGTGTCATCCCATCGCAAATGCTCTTCCACTTTGGAAGCACGAAAAAGAAAGGAAAAGAAGCAGGCAAAAACAAGAAACATCAAGAGCAAATCTATGTGTATATATACGCTGTAGTGTCGTTTGACGCTTTCAACAAGCCAGAGGCATTCTCACTTCTCTCTGCTCGCGTTTTGGTCATGCTCTCCGTCGATCTTCTCTCGTCTTCTTCTAGTGCCACACAAAACATCCTCCTACTCCCATTGTCTCGCATTACACACACAAACACACAGATGTATGCCAAGCAGCTAAATCCTAAAGTTCTGAAGCGGGTGGCACACCCTCCCCCGCATGTTTGGCATATTGCCGTCTCCACTGAACCACCTGCTGTGCTTGCTCGTCCAGACCTGCCTTAACGAATGCGCTGGACAGTGAGAGTGCTGTGGCAGCGTCAGGGACTCAGTTGCGGTCGCGCAGTAAGTGAAGCGTCTCCACTGTCCTGTCAAACCGCCCAGTCTTGGCGTACCCTCGTGCCATGGCGTTCAATGATGTGTTCGATAACTCTGCATTCATAGCTTGCGCCCTCTCACGTAGCTCCTCCACACGGTTCGTGTCACCAAGACGGCAATAGAACGGAATGAGCGTGAGAAGATCGCCCGCGCTGAGAGTAGTATTCGCATTCGCCTTTGTCAACTCCACACACTTCTCCATGTCGTCAGCAGCGGCGCAGCGACAGAACGCATCAATGAAGAACATAATAACTTTCCCAGTGAAAAGATGACGCGATTCAGAAGAACTAACCTCCATGTAGAGACGCTCCGCCTCCTTCTTGAGTTTGGCCCGGCCATATGATGTAGCCGTGATGCAGTAGATGAGGTCATCCATTGGAAGTCCCTTACCTTTCCGCCGCTGTTGTACAATTTCTTCCATTCGCTCAACTCGTCTTGATCGGCCGTAGCCATCGGCCAAGATGTTGTGCGTGACTGCGTTATTTTGTCGACCATACACAGGAAAAGAGCTTGATTGCTGTTTTTGTTCCGTTCCTATTGCTTCATGCATTCCTTTCTCCGAAGAGGAAGCGGCACGGCCATCGCCACTACCGTAGCGCACAGTGTGTTCCATTGAGTATTGACATGTTCTCCACATCTCCACCCAACAGTAACACTCTGCGGGTGACACTGCCGACGGCACGGTTGCACGTCCTTCCGGACCGACAAGGATAAAACTTTGCCCAAGCTAGACGCGGCTGGTCCTGGTGCTTTGCAATGCTGAAGCCATAGCGTGCCTGTCCTCCGCCTCTCCGTCGAAGTGGAGTGCAGGCGCTTGGGTTCACCCGAACGAACAGGCCCCTGGGCCTTGGAGCAGGAATTTCAAACCCTCATCATCGCTGAGGACAGGAAGAGGAAAAGCAAATTCATAATAGCATTAAGAACGGAAAAGAAAGAAGGGCGCATTCCCGACTCAGAAATCGTGCTGAAATCTGGGATTTCCTGCAAGAAAAAAGCAAAGACACAAGAGCAATAACATGAGCAAAGCCACCGGAAGGGAAAACAGACTAATAGACGGCGGCCTGTCGCTTCTTTGTCTCTCGCTGCTTGGCGGCCGCGGCGAAATACAAAACAAGCGCCGCCTCACCCCCGTCTCTCCCTACGCTCCCGCTCCAAGCCCTCGCGCGCCTTGCCGGCCGAGAGCCGCCACAACTCGCCAAAAGGGCAGCGCCGTGTGGGGAATCCCGCGGCTCCCCGGCGGCGTTCCAGCGGAGAAGCCGCGCGTCCACCAGTCGAGTGGAGATGTGCGGGCCGTCGGCGTCATCACCCGCCACCCTCTTTTCCGCAACCCCGCCGCCGCCCCGCGCGGGGAAACAGGCGGCGCCCATCACACTAGCAAACCAACCAACCAGCTAACCAACGAGCGAGCGAGCACCGCTGCAGGCTACCTCGTCTCTTTATTTGTTGTTGTTTCTGGGAGGCCTTTCTTTTTATCGAAGTAACAAAACAAAATCATAAGGAAACAAGTCGCGTGGTGTGCGGGGATTATTTTTTTTTGTAACGCAAGTGCATCGAAAGACAAGCCAACAGAATAACAGGAAAAATATAAGCAAGCAAATAAATGTTCCACCCAAAATAAAAAAGACCACACCCGAAAAAAAAAAGGTGCAAGCATGGTTCACAGCAACAAATGCTCCCCCGCTTATTTGGCTTCACCTTTGCCGGGCTTCGACGCAAAGGGCGCAGCACAACGTTTCCGCGTGATGGATGTAGCGAAGAAAAATTATCACCCCGCTCCCCCAACTTTTCGAAGAAATCCCCCAGCTGACAAAACCCAGCGTCCCGGCGAAGAAACAAAACTTCTCGGCGAGGAAAGATCCCCCAAATGTCTCGGAATAAGCCCCTCCAACGCCACGACACCAACCCGGTCTGACGGACAAAACTCGTCTACATTCGAAGCCCCACCCCCCCAAAAAAAAAACAATAAAACTGGTCCAGCGAAAAGTGCATGACAAAGCTTCTCCGTTACATAATCTGCTTCGTTTGGATTTTCAAGTGCCTTGGCATATTTGTACTTTTGAAAATCACACAACCTCTGAGGATATCGTCCGGAAAGAGAAGCGCACTCGGAAGGAATCTTTTTTATTTCTAGCACAAGCACCAAAACTATGAACCGGATAATATCCCGATAAGCGTCGGATGGTGTCCGCATGGTATGCTTTGCAGCGGGAAACAAACACCGTAACTGCCGAGTGTCGTTGGCTCCATTTCCCCAAGCAAAGACATCATTAAAAGCAATAGAATATTGATTATCATGAAGAATTTTCATGGAAATGAAGTTGTTGACGACGGGTCCAAGTAAAATAGTAGCGCCGATGATGATAATGATGAAAAGAAACACTCATAATCTTATCCTTACCTCCATTCGCAGATATAAGCCACCTTCCGATAAATAGATAAAAAAAAAAAAGGTAGCGACGAACAAACAATAACAAATGGAAAGAGATTACATAAGTGACTCCTTCACCTTTCCTTTCCACACAGATACAGAGAGAGGCTTACTGAGAGAGAGAGAGAAACATATGGGCGTCCTTCTCTCTTCACATATATTTATATATGTATTTATTCAATCATTTCAATTTTATTTCCTCCCCATCATTTTCTTCACTCACACGGCGCCATCGGGTCTGCCTTGGGTCCCTGGATGAACTTGCGGATCAGTGGAATCAAAAAGATCGACGTCCAAACAACACAGAATCCAACGATGACTGCAAATGGAAGGAGCGTGTCGTTCTGACCCGAGATGTACGGCACCTTGCAGTTCATACCAAAGATTGAAAGAATAAGATTCACAGGGAGACATATGGCAGCCACTTGATTTAGCACATTTAGCTTAAAGTCAAGTCCTGCAGACGCCTGTCCCATTCTCATAGACACACCCGTGATAAAATTCAAGTTAGCCTGATTAAGCATATCTCTGGTGTCATCCAATCGCTCTGAGACTTGTCGCACCTTCTCCAATGTCTCCTTGTACGTCTTCACTGTATCCGCGTTCTTCGCCACAAAGGACAAGCGCATTGTCGGAACGATAAGATCCTGTAAAAGCCTCTCCTTCAAGTACAGACCAGTGCGGAAGCTTGAGATTCGGCAACGCAGCAGCGCCACACGCCGAAGAAGATCTGTCTGATCCTGCTCCCCGGGGGAAATGAGGAGCACCATCTCATCAATGTTCCCCACCTCACTGAGCAGCGAGGTGGGATCAGGAAGGAAGGCCTCACAGGTAAAGCAAATCAGCAGAGAAAGAATCGTCGAGCTTGTAAGGCTGGGCCTCTCACCCGCAGCGGCCCTCTGCGTCCGCACGCCCATTGCGCGGCTCAAGACGGATGTATTTTTGTCCCGGTGGGAATCAAGACAGCCCTCCACCTTCACGTGCCGCAGTAGTTCCGCAAGGCCAACAAACGGGGCTGCATGCACCGTCAGCAGAGTCTGGTCGCTGCACGCAAAGTTGCAGGGAACTACGTTCTCGTCGTCCTCCTCCGACGCACACCTGCGCTGCGTACAGGCGCACGCAAGGCTGCCAACGAGGTACGAGCCCCTGACAGGCTCCAGCTCCACCGCGTCATACGCGTGGGGAGCGAGAACAAGTTCCACCTGGCTTGGCTGCATGTCTGGAAACAATTCATTCAACATAGTCATGCTCTGTTCATCAGTGCACCCCTCCAAGTCCACCCACATGTAAAGACCGCGGTCAGCAGACCTTCTCGACCGCACGCTTTCCAACATGGCGTCGAAGTCGGAAGAGCAAGTGGTGGACAATGACGATTCCCTCGCCCTGTGAAGAACAAGACAACGCTGCCGTGACTGCACAACTCCCATGGCGGCTGACCCCATTGTGGTTGCTTCCATCGTGACCCCGTCAACTATTTCCACTCCTTCAGCCTTAAACATTCTCCATATACATATAGCTTGGCTATTTATATACTTTGGTTAAGGAGGATCCAAACACTCTCTCACACACACGCAGAGATAACTAGATAGATAGATAGAAAGGGCTACCTTTCTTTTTGTCCTTCTACTAAACTCTCTGCCCTGACAGTTCGTCTTATTCTTTTCGTTCACTTTCACGTACTCTGAGAGAAACTCTTTCGCACACACAAAAAGAAAGAAAATAAAAGCCGAAAGAGATGTATACAACAAATATATTTTTAGGGAAAATGTGCGAAAGACATTGTGAACAGACGAAAAAAGAAAAATAAAATGGAATACATAAAAGAATCAAAAAGAGAAGGCATGAGAAAAACACCAGAGAGTGGTTTGCACGATAACTCTCTCATATACTGACACACAATCTCTCCGTTCTCCTACTGAGATACTCCTCAATCTCTTCAAAAAAAAAATTATATGCTCACACCGCGTAATACAAACACATGTGCTTACATGTTTCTATGCGCATTAAGGGGAAAGAGAGGAAGAACCCAATTACGACTACTATCATTCCTATTACTGCCTACCTCACAAGCAGTGGAGATTATTGAAAGGCCTTCACTACTTCTCTCATCTCAAAAATCAGCTCTTTTCATATAAAGGCATGCGAGGAAAAGAAGAGGAAATCCAAAACGAAAAAAAGCCAATAAAAATAAATGGCTTCTTTGCTCCCACTGAGGAGTATGCATGTGGGGAACCGGCTAAAAAGAGCCAAATAAGTTCATTCCTCCTTATTCGTAGTAGCATGCCGCGGAGCATAGGATAGGCAACTGAAACTGAAGTAGGCGAGCACTTACAGACACGCATACACAGAGAGAGAGAGAGAGCCCAATACAAAAAGGAGGAATGAAATCCAGACACCCATTCTCCCCTTCCGTCTTATAATCCGTTTTACACCACTTCCTCATAATCATCATCATCACCCTTGCAAAGGAGAGTACGCACTGGCTGAAAGAAACAAACCACCATCCACGCCACCATAATGCCAATAATACTCCAGAAGCATGTAAGATTATCGTAATCGTCCGCCGACCACGGCACCACGCAGTTCATTCCATACAGTGACGCCAGGAAATTCATAGGGAGGCAAACTGTGACGATCTGACTGATAAACGTCATTCGGTGATCAAAGCCAGCGGAGGCCTGCGACATACGCATCGCTATCACAGCGATAAAGTTCAGGTTAACATGATTCAGCGTATCACGGGCAATCTCCATCCGCTCCAGTACCTGGGAAAGCTCCGTAAACACTCTCCTGTATGCATCCACCAAGTCTGGGTCAGACGAGACAAACCGTGTGCGCATGGTTGGCCCCATCAGCTCCTGCAGCAACTTCTCCTTCAGGTACAGCCTCGCATTCTCTGCTGACATGTGGCGGCGAAGCACGGAGATGCGACGCAGGAAGTCCGTCTGGTCCTGCTTCCCAGGCGCAACCAGCATGACCATTTCATTGACGGAGTCCACCTCACTGATCAGGCCAGTGGGGTTTGGCAGATACGTCTCGCAGGTGAAGCAGATCAGCGCACAGAGCACGACGGAGCCCCGCATCATGTCGACGGCGTCGCACCCCTCCAGCTCCCGCGCACGATCCCCGCTGGGCGAGCCCCGCCGCACACAACCCCCGCCCGTCTTCACGTAGTGCATCACCTCCGCAAGGCCAACAAACGGGGCTGCATGCACCGTCAGCAGAGTCTGGTCGCTGCACGCAAAGTTGCAGGGAACTACGTTCTCGTCGTCCTCCTCCGACGCACACCTGCGCTGCGTACAGGCGCACGCAAGGCTGCCAACGAGGTACGAGCCCCTGACAGGCTCCAGCTCCACCGCGTCATACGCGTGGGGAGCGAGAACAAGTTCCACCTGGCTTGGCTGCATGTCTGGAAACAATTCATTCAACATAGTCATGCTCTGTTCATCAGTGCACCCCTCCAAGTCCACCCACACGGTGTGTTTCTCATGAATCAATACATCTTCCATTAAGAAGGCCAATGCGCCCTCAGCAGAGGAAAAGGACTGAATCTTCACAGGTTCACCCACCAGCTTATAGACAATGCTGCAGCTTTGCTTTTTCTGCACCACGCCATTGGCTGCACTGATATTCACCTCTTCGGCCTTCATCTCCGCGTTTGCCGTATCGCGTCGTGGTTACTATAAACGTATTCGCCCCAAGTGGGCGGAAGAGCAGCAGCTCTCGATTTTCACGGCGTCGTTGCTGTTACCTCCTTCGTGGTGGTGCTTTTTTGCTTCCAAACACCTCTTAGAACAGGCTCAAAAAAGCCTTCTATTCTTTCTTCTTTTTCTTCGTATGAATATTAAATTCTACGATGCTGCCAGCACGCGTGGGTCCCTTACTGAAGCTGTAGACGTAACTATGTCCTCCTTCCCACTTCTCCACTATCCCTGCCTGTGTTTCGTTCGTAGCGTCTCCCTTGGAAAATGATACTCGCGGTTGTTCTCCCCCGCTTTTCAGACAGACGCAGAGATAAAAAAAGACAAAAAAAGACGATGAGGAGAAAAAAAAGGAACATGGGCAAATAAGGCAACCGCTCATTCTTCTTGCAGGAGCGTATCACTTCTTTTCTCTGTCCTTTCTACCACTCCACTCGTTTCATTTCATCTAATGCATTGTCAGAAATCGTTGGCTTGTGCATGTGCCCCCACACACATAAAATGATTAAGTCTGAAGGGGAACAAAAGGATGATAATGATTTTTTTTTCCAAACGTACCCATGTTGCCGCTACGCGTGTAGCGCCACCAAACTATAAGGGTTGTTTTTCTTCGTCCTATCCTTCCATACAATGATTTCGAACCACATCTCCGAGCAGCTTTAAAGGGGCTCAGATTCCGTTGGTCCCGTGACCTTCCAAGGAGCGACTGCGCTTCCTCAGCAAACGACCCTTCACCTTCTCCGCCCCTGACCTGCGAGGACAAGAGGGGGACGACGAAACTATGACGTACGGAGGGGGTGAGTGCGAAACCAATAAACTAGGGCTTCGACCAGCCTCCAGAGTCGGTGCGGCAGACTCTGTTACAGGAGGTGTAGGGCAGGGGTCGTCGAGCTGGAGTGACAGCAAGAGGAAAGCTTAAATGTCTCGCATTCCGGCGCGCAACAGTGCGTTTCAACTAGGACAGACCACGCAACACGCTCCTCTTTCAGCCACTTCTCTAACGGGATCCTTTTCGCCTGCGTGAGCCCACCCACATTCCACTGGGCTCCCCGCAGGATCGGTCCCGGATTCAGTTCTACATCACCGCACAGTTGGAGAAGCCTCCAAAAGTGAATCCTTAGTGCGAGTGATGGCGGTACACGCAGGGACGTGTAGCTGTGGAGCCGTTCTAACCTTCGTTTTGTTCCAGGCCTCCCAAACACAGCGCTGCCCCAGACCTGCCTGCCGACGCTAAGAGCCTTTAACCGCACCCTAGGCACGGTCGCAGGCCCCTGGCTTCCCCTCGGAGAGGGCACTGATCCCTGGCACCACGTAGAGGCGGCCGGCTTCGCCAGGGGGATGATGAGGGGAATAGAAGTGGCAAGAAGCCAACAACATCAGAACAAAACCATAAAAAGAGCAGAGGAGAGAGAGAGAGAAAGAGAGAAAGACAGGCTCCTTTTCTCACTCTCCCTTACCTTGAACCGTAGGTGTCACTCCACTCACGTAGTGCATTCAGCAGCTTCGGGCAGCAACTCGGGTGGCGCGCCTTCGCGCATGCCTCCACGTCCTGCAGCGTTAACGGCCGCAGCAGCTCATTGTGATACGCCTGCGTTGTCAAGTCCTCCCCGCTCCGCACCTTCTCCGCAAGGAGCTCACGCACCGGAACCATCGCCGCCTCCTCGCACAACTGCCGCAGATCATGCCCGCTGTACCCCTCGGTCATGACGACAAACCGCCGCCACACCGCCGGGGTAAAGTTGTTCGGCGTCTCTTCCGTGCTGAGGAGCGACTGGAGAATTTGGGTACGCGCGGGGGCATCCGGCAGCGGGACAAACACACGCTTCGGAAAACGTCGAATAATTGCCTCATCGAGATCGAAGGGGCGATTCGTGGCGCCCATGACTAAAACACGGGCCTCGCTGGTGTCGTTTCCCGCGCCATCCATCCGCACGAGGAACTCTGTCTTTATGCGTCGAGAGCCTTCCCCTTCGTGTGAGCCGCCTCGAGCTTGTAGCAATGCATCCATTTCATCCACAAAAATTGTACTCGGGGCGAGGGCACGTGCAACAGCAAATAGAGCTCGCACCATCTTCTCGCTCTCTCCAACCCACTTGCTCGTGATGGCCGCAGCAGAGATGCTAAAGAATGTTGTGTCGCACTCCTTTGCGACTGCGTTGGCTAGAAGTGTCTTGCCGTTTCCAGGGGGACCAAACAAAAGGAGTCCTGAACAGGGTTTTCGCAGTCCTGTAAAGAGCTGTGGACATTTTGCAGGGAGAATAATAGCCTCGTACAAAATACGCTTACATTCCTCAAGGCCAGCAATACCATTAAAACTTACAGGACATGCACGATCTACAACCTGCTGTAACACTGACATGCATGTTTCGTCGGGGATCCCTTTACAGTAAGAGCTTTGCCGGACACGTTTCATGAGTGGGTTGGAATTAGCAGAAGGAGGAGCAGTAGAAGTTTTGTCGTTGTTGCCATTATTATTCGTCTTTTTAACTGCAGCATAAGAAGTGGATGGATTCGGTGCCGTCGATGAGGGCCTTCCCGTACGAGTCGTTGCGGGAGTAGACTTGCGTCCTGTTGGTCCCGTTGTTGTCACTCCACCTGTGGATCGCCCACTGCCCCAAGACTCGCGTGGACGAGGAGGAAGTGGTGGTGGAGTACCAAAAGTCCCGTCGCCCGCCAGTACACCACTACCACACCCCACCCTTATTGCTGGCGGCTCTTCACTGCTTACTCTGCTCTGTCGCGAGGTGGGCCATTCCAGAGTTTTGAATTTGTCAGGCTTAGCAACTGAGGCAGTGTCGTCAGCCGGACTCTGTTGTGGGCGTCCCCATTGTGGTGGGCGCAGCTTCCGTTTCTGTCGCCGCTCCCGCGTCTCCTCCTCCACTATGGCCTTTTCATTACTACTCTTCTTGGGATCATTCCCATTGTCATTAGCGCCGCTACTGTTTTTGTTGTTGTTGTTGTTGCATGGGTCCCCTGACACTACCTTCGCCGCCTTGGATTTTTGCGTGCTGCTTTTTGTGAAATCAAATGTCATCGAAACGCTGTTCTTCTTCGCTTTTGTGATGCTCAGTGGTTTTTTTTTAGGGTCGGCAGGTCTTACCGAGGGCGGAGTCGTTTTTTTCGATGGATATTTCGAATAAGAGGGAAATGGAGCGGTGGCAGTAGCGCCAAGCATACCGCGGGGATCCACATGCGTGTTAGTGCTGTTCTTGTTGCCACCACCAGCAGCAGGGGGATCTGTGAAGTATGTGTCCCAGTCTGGTTTGGCCCGCTTGTGAAATGCATCCCGCATTGGATTCACCACTCTGTTGATCTGTGAAGCACCACCCCCATTCACTGGTGCCGCATCCTCCCCCTCCTGGGCTGCCGTGGATTTCTGTGGTGGGCTGTCATCATCACCACCAAGCAATAACCAAGAATGCTTGGGCTTCGCTGCGGCCACTGTTACTGAGGAAGATGAAGTCCTGAAGACGGCAGGCCCGGCAAGAGGGACAGATGTGGGGAAGGATCCAGGGGGCAACGATGATGGTACCAAAGAAGAAGAAGATGACGATGCGCCTTCTGCTGCGACTGATGCCTGCGGTGCAGCTCGCCCTCTGGGAGGAATGAGTGAAGCGTTCCCCGCCTTGTCCACAGGATTCCCCTGTGCATCTGACGTCAAACGTGATCGCTTAAGAAATCCCTCAGGAACGGGATATGAGCGCTGTCCACGATGCGCCCCGAACAAATTCATCTCTTCGAGTTCCTCCATGCTGACATGGCGGCGCGGTGCCTTTCCCCCTGCACTCCACTCCCGCAACATGTCGAGCAACACGATGCATCCAGGCAACTGCGAGTACACACCTCGCATATCATTATCATTATTATTATCATTATCATTGGTGCCTCCTGCTGGAACGCTGCCGCGCTTCGCGGGGTACTGCTGGTGGTAGAATTCCTCCACCTTGCGTCTTCCCGCGCCCTTAACAACAACAAGATAGTCAGCCGTCTGCTCCCTTGTCGTGAGCACACCACCAATGGAGCTGATCAGGTCACGTGCGGTTTTCACGTCGTTGCCACGTCCAGTGATGGCAAAACAAGGAGCACCAGGTGCCATTTCTCTCTATATATACAGACACGCACAAACTTCCCCAACTCTTTTCCTTTCTCCTTTTTTCTTCTCTTCACACACTTTCTCTTTCACTGTCTATCTATCTATCTATCTAGATGCCTGTCTGTCTGTACGTAATCTAAGCTATATATATATATATACTTGTTTGTCTTTCCTCTCTCGTTTTTTTTTGAGCCCAAAACAAAAAGACAGACAGACAGACACACCGCTGGGTTTTGATAGAGAAAGCAAAGAAGCAAACAATGTCAGCTAGTACCCCACAAGCCCCCAGCCAGCACCATTACCCCCCGCAGTTGCAGGAGCAAGCACATTATGAAAGAAGTCACATCGTCTGATTTTTTTTCTCTTTATGTTTTTGCTTTCTTGCTTTTTGTTTCCTTGGCAGCCTCACTTGCAATAAACGCATTTATTCTCTCTCTCTCTCTCTCTCTCTCTCTCTCCCATGATCCTTGAATATAATTTATTTCCTTTCCAGTCTCTCTCCCCTCCTTTTGTTTCCCATGTACCTCATCTCTCATAGAAAAACACAGATAGAGGAGCCCACACGCATACACGCACGTACAGGCGGGTGGGAGTACAGGCTGGTAGAATCATTGCGGGAATATCAACAACAGCGACAAGAAGAAAAAAAAAAGAATATCAATTGTAACATTTGTAATAAAAACAATGTCGCACAACAATTGAGCACAGCAAGACCTTTCATACGCGCCGCAATTACACTTCTCTCTTCCATTGTTTCCATCTTGTTTTTCTTCCTCTTCTGTTCTCCCTCGCCCTCCATCATTTCACTGTTCATTGAGAGCCCGCCCTACAGCCTCGCGTTGTGCCGCCGTCAGCAGGCGAGGCAACTCCACCTCATAGTTGACGTAGAGGTCACCACGCTCGGATGGTACGTGGTGCTTCGGCATGCCTTCCCCAGCAATTCTACGCTGCTCCCCGTGTTGTGTTACCCCCAACTCCCCCAGCTCAACCGTGTGGCCGTCAAGGTGCTGCAGTGTCCTGTTGAAGCCCAGCAGCGCCTCCCTCAGCGAGAGCACGACCGTTGTTCTTAAGTCGTTGTCGCTGCGGCTAAATTGCGGGTTCGGGGCGGTCATGACTGTAAATATTACATCGCCGGGGACCTGATTTGGCTGCTGGTCCGCCTCCATCTCGAATGTGAGCACGTGGCCGTCGGGAGTGCCCCGCTCAATGTCAATGCTAATGGACGAGACCGTGTGCACCGTCCTCTTTCCCTGGCACGCCTGGCACTTTGCGGTGACGACAACGCCGGCGCCGCCGCAGTGGTTGCACGGCTGCTCCATCTGCTGCACGAACCCCGGCGCGAGCTGCACGCGGCGCAGAATTCGCCCCTCCCCGCGGCAGTGCGTGCAGCGGACGAGGTGGTCTTTGCTGCGGGCGCCGGTCCCGCGGCAGGCGCGGCAGACCTTCCGCTTCGCGAGCCTCACGGTGTGCGCGGCCCCGGCGTAGGCGTCGGCGAGCGGCACGAGCAGCAGAAAGTCCGCGTCTCCCCCGCGCTCCACCCCCCCGCGCCGCCCGCCGCCGCCGAAGAGGGCGAGGAGCGGGTGGGGCGGCTGCGCCCCCTGCGGCTGCTCGAGGCCCCGCACGCCGTCGAGCCCGAGCACGTCGTACACCTTCCGCTTGCGGCGGTCGCCGAGGATTTCGTAGGCGCGCTGGATGCGCTGGAACGCCGCCCGCTGCGCCTCCCCCGCGAGGTCGGGGTGGTGCCGCTTCGAGAGCGACCGCCACGCCGCCCGGATGTCCCGCTCGCTCGCGTCCTCGCGGTCGCGGAGCCCGAGCACGTCGTAAAGATCCTCCTCTTCCTCCTCAGCAGTACTAGCACTGGCTGCAGCCGCAGTAGTGGTAGTTGTGGGGGGGACGAGTAGGAGGAGGAGGGAGAGGAGTAAAAGGAGGAGCAGCGAGGCGGGGGGCGTCGACAGCCGCTGCATTGCCCAAGGCAAGCTAATTTAATGTGCACACACACAGAAGTAAATATATAAATATATTTGTTTGTTTGTTTGTTTACGTGTATAATCAAAGATGTGGGGGAGAGGGAATCCTTCCCAGTGTGGTTAGTTCCGTCTCGTTAGCTCGGGCCGTGTATGTATGTATATGTATATATATATATATATATATATATATATATATATATATATATAACTCGCTTGGGACCCACCCTCCTACGCAATGGAATGTCACTACGCCACCACTAATTATTTTTCCTCTGTGCGTCGACCAATTTATACAGAGAATAAACAGAGAGAAAAGGAGGAAAAATAATCAGGCAAAGAAGGAGAAAAATGGCGTCGTTATTCCCACCAGCACGCAATAATAAATAAATAAATAAATAAACGCATGATAAAAACATATGTTTCATACATGGTTTTGGAATTACTCATATGTGCATATACATTCAGAAAATCTCATCATCTAGTAGAAAATAATTGCAACCTCTAATCTAAGAAACCCAAACAAAGAACATGCAAGAAGCCCGCATGTATGCATGTATGTATATATGTAGAGAGGAAGAGGGGAAGAGGAAGGGAAACAGACCGTTGTCTACCGCGTACTGTACACTTCACTTTGGCCACCGAGCCACTTGAACTTGCAACTGAAAATAATAATAGTAATAATAATAATAATAATAACAATGAAAGACCCACACGAAGAAGGAAGTAACAGCAATGGTGGGAGCAAGAAACCTCTTAGAGTAAAAAGTAGACCAAATCACCTAAAATATTTTTCTCTTTTTGCTTCATGCATTCCTTCCTGTGAAGAAGAAGCGGCACGGCCATCGCCACTGTCGTAGCGCACATTGTGTTCCATTGAGTATTGACATGTTCAAATACCTAAAGTGCGGATGCCTTCTATGTACTCGGAACGCTCCGGAGAGCCTTGCGGCCCCCGATCAAACCTTCCAAAGCTTCACAATGAACTCCATGAAGTTCCTCGCGATGAGCGAAATCGTTTGCGCCAACAGTGGGCAGAAACGGTCTGAGTTGTTGTGATAATTGACTCTGGCTGCATCCCTGTTTGCTGCTCCGTGAGCTCAGGGTCGGGATAGGATTCTGCCGTTGTCGTTTGACCGAGGGGAGACCTGAGCCGCCCCACAGCCAGAAGGAATCGCGCCATCTTTTTCGCCTCGCACAGCTTCCTGCAGGGCAGCCCCTCTACAGCATATCCAAAAATAAATATATATTTATATCAATGTATGCAATGCAATTATCGAAACATATCCGTAGCCGCACCCTCCTCCAGCGAGACCCACACGGTACCCAACTTCGGGGCATTGAGTGCAGCGGTAACAATACACCGCAGAATGTCGTGTTGTTTTACTCCACCGCTTGAAAATCCATCCGCATCTCTCTCGCTCTCATCGTTGATCATCATGGATATAAACTTCTCCTCATCTCTATTAGAATTATAATTACTAATATTATTATTATTATTATTATTATTATTATTCATATCTTCCCCCTCCGCATGTTGTTCCCGCGGCGGCTCCACACACGAGGATTCACACCCGCCGGCGACGACGGCGACGTACGAGGGCCACGGCCTCCCCGTCAACTTCACCACCTGCAGCGACGAAAACACACGCCGTCTGAGTGGAACACATGCGGGGACATCAATTCTCTGCCAGTAGCCAAACAGCGGGTAATAGACCCACAGTAACTCATCCCACGGCAGGCCGTTCATCACTCCGCCGGTGCCAGCACAGTTAGTAGTGCTGCGTGTGCCGCCCCCACTCACTGAAAAGCATGCGGCGCCACCCAAGACGAGGAAGGCACCATGAGTATGCTCGGGGACAATGGCAGCAGAGTGTCCGTAGCGTGCGGAAGGCCAATTTTTACAATGTTCATTATTATTACTATTATTATTATTCATGGGGATTTTCACATCATTCACATTCTCATCTTTTTCGTTTTCTTTTTCTTCTTCTTTACGCTCCGCCGGTGGGGGAGAAGAGAGCAGGCACCATGACAGTTTGGTAGCATGAAATACATAGAGCGCGCTTGACGCCCTGAGCGCAGTTTCCCCCCCGTCTCCCACCGCAACTTCCTGCAGGCCGCCGAACACAAACATCTGCTCCCCCCACCCAACGGCCGTGTGGCAGGCGAGGGGTGGCGGCGGCGCGTCATGGAGGGGTGCACGCAGGGAAAAGAATGGAGCCGCGCCGCGGTCTGGCGGCACCGCGCGACTTGTCAGCGGCGCCAGCGGCCGCACGGAACTCCACCGGCGCGCGGCGAAGTCGAAGCACAAGAGTACATTTGAGAGACGTCGCTGAGTGTTCAGTTCCTCGCGGGGGGCGGGGGATATTTTAACACCGTCTGCTTCACAATCATCATCTGCATTGTTATTATTATTATTATTATTATTATTATTATTATTATTATTATTATTATTATTATTATTATCCGTCACATGACATCCGCCAAAGCACCACAACTTCTCGTTGATGATCACAGCAGAGTGAAACACACGGCGGGACGGAGACAGACCATCATTATCATTATCATTAATATTAATATTATATTCACATGTATTCATGTCATCATCCAACACACTCCAGCTGTAGTCTTTAGTGTCGCAGCGAAGAAGTGTGGGGAAGGAGGCGGCATCACAAACACGCGGTGCCATCGTCGAATTAAAGACATCGCTTGCAAAACGATGACGTCGTCTCTGACGGACTTCTCGTGGTGTTGTTTGTCTACATGGCGGTCGTGGTACTATTCCCTGTACTTGTACTGGTGCTGTTTTCATACCAACACTTCCACCACCATCCAGTACAATATACCTCGCATTGTAGGCCAATGCAGTTTGACTAACAAAATAATATTTATTATTATTATTATTATTATTGTGTTGCCTTGTGAATGTTATTGGATGCGTGTGTACATTCACCGCGCCCACGTCCTTCCACTTGAAGCACTTCAGCCGCGGGATTGTGAACGCCACGGCGCCGGCGTTGCACGAGTGCGACCGCACCCGCCTCAACTCCCCCGGGTCCCACTCATATAACTTCCCCCCAACTTTATACACCTTCCCGCCCACCGCACACAGAACCCCGCCACCACTACCACTGCTGCTGCTGCACGAGTTCTTCTTTTTCTTTCTTCTCTTTTTCTCCTCCCCGTGGCCACCCGCGGCACAATAGAGGCGAGGGAATTCATGCACTGCGGTGTAATTATTATACCCCGTGTATTTTTCATACCGGCACTGCGGCAGTGGCGGGGAGGGAGTTGGCAACAGTACAACGGCGTGCAGGCGCAGAGTAATAATGTCTGCGGAGATGCCGGCAAGTGTTACGGTGCAGTCAACAGAGCCATACATTTGTGGGGGTGGTGCCCGCAGCCCTCCTTTTATTTCTCTTTCTTCTTCTCTTTCCCTCACCAATGACGCGTGTAGAGTCGCTGCGGCCGCATGCAGGCCACGGGAAGGCGGGGGGCGGTGGAGGTCCATCCGCCCGGTGGCCACCACACAAATAATATCGTCGCCGTCAACACCGCGGCTGCCCACGCCGTCCTCCGTGCTCTCCTTGCACTCCACCAGCAGAACATCCACCGCAACCCACGCACTGCTACTCATAGTATTATTATTATTATTATTATTATTATTAGTAGTAGTAGTAGTAGTAGTAGTAGTAGTAGTAGTAGTATTGGATGTATCTACATTATCTACCGTCGTCCCTTGTCGTCCTTCATCAAGAAGTAAAGTGTGGAATGTTGACAACGCGACCAGATGCTCTGAGATCATTACACCTCCACTGTAAGCAGCACCTACAGCATTAACATTATTATTATTGTTATTATTATTATTATCATTATTATTATTATCATTAGTAGTAGGAGTAGGAACTGAAACAATGTCCGTACCTTCATTTACACCATGATGCTTCCCTCCCTCACAGTTCTTCTCCGTCGTAATATATTTCGCCTCCCCCGCAGACCGCAGGCGGGTGGTGCTGCACACCGCAGCGCTGTAGTTCCCCGCGGGACAAAATAAAAGTCCCAGCGGCCCCCGGCGGCGGGAGAGCGGCAGTCCTTCACTAAATGAGTCTGCAGTGATGCCCGCCACCTCCACGCAGACACACAACTGCCGCCCCGCCGCGGTGCCTTTATTTCTTAGTGTCCGCGGGGAAACTGGCCGCAGTCGCCGCCGCACCCGCCCCACAGTCTTCACGGGTACCTCCCCAGCATGACAGAGTAACTGCCAATCCATCATGGTCCCACTATTATTATTATTATTATTATTATTATTATTATTATTATTATTATTATTATTATTATTATTATTATTATTATTATTATTATTATTATTATTATTATTATTTTCTTTGTCTTTACTGGAGAAGGAGCGACGCAAACGTTTCACCTTCGCATGGAGCATCTGTCCTGTCCATATATGTATATAAATATTGTCTAATCAATGTATGTAAAGTGTATGTGTATCCTTCACCTCGTTGTTGTTATTTTTATTTTATTTATTTATTTGTTGTTGTTGTTGTTTCTTCTTCTTCTTCTTTTGAAATGACGACTACTTTTATCCCTTTCCCTTTGCGGTATGGATGATTGATAGAAAGTGCGGTACATGTCATCAAGCCAAATTGTGCAAGAAAACAAAAGAAAAGAGAAATTCATTGAAAGAAAAAACACAGGGGGGAAATATTTATACATTCATAGAAAATACATGTGGACAGAAGGGGCGGCGTTGCCAGAGTTATTTTTTTTTTCTCTCATAGTTCCGCCTAATTACTTTTTGTTTTATTTTCATTTATTTTTTTTTTTCTTTTCTTCATTCATATTCTCGCATTCCTCATACACTTGATGTATCTATTGCTACCATGACCCTCCACAACTCTCCATTTGATTTTTTTCCTTCTCCGTCACCAAAACCCAAACATTTCAACCCTTTCTTTTTTTTTTCATTTTTCTTTTGAGATTCTTCTCTCTTCTCTCTACTACCCCGTTTAACAACAACAAACAAATGAAATGATCAATGATAAAAGACTATACCTAAACTCTCCTAGACACACACAGACAAAAAAAAAAAGGAAAAAAACCAAAGCAAAAATATTCCTCATTTCTTCTTGCGCCTTCACTACACCACACTACATCATGCCAGAATAACTCTCTGTATATATGCATGCATGTATACATTAATAATAATAATAATAACTAATATTATTAATTATTATTATTATTATTAATGTTATTACGCGGGGATATAAAACTTCCGTGGCCCTGGTGAGCCGGTGTCTCCCAGCACCGCCGCGTACTGATCGCTGTACTGCCACACATGCGACATGTGGTCCCACGGCGACGTGTTGATCGCCTCCTCCCACTCTTTGTTCACGACCTTCCGCCACGTCGGGTTGTTCGCCGGCACGTGCACGCCGTAGTAGTACCACGTGATGGCGTAGATGAGCAGCCCCTGCAGCCCGAGCACCGCGATGAGTTTGATCACCGGGTGCCGCGGGAGCTTCTGCCCCTCCCCGAAGAACTTGTCGGACACCCGCATCGCCCGCACCGTGTCGACGGCGTCGCGGTACTGCTGCGGGTCGCGGAAGTGGGCGAGGGCCTCCGGGTGGTAGTACACCTCCCCCCGCGCCCGCAGGACGTTGACGAAGGAGAAGGCGGTGAAGTTCGGCACACGCGCCCGGTACTCGGCGAGCGTCGTCGCAGGGGCCCAGACACCAAAGGGACGCGGCATAATTATTTATTTATTTATATAAATGAATATATAAATATATATATAATAATTATGTTTCTGTAGGTAATGTGGGTGGGCGGGCGGGGGAAGAGATACTAAACGCCCACGCACACACACACACACGTGCTTACTTAGTCACAGAAAGGGAGAAAAAAAAAAACTCTCGCTCTCTCACAGCTACTATCTCGCTTGGTTTGCTAGCGGCCAACACACGATTTTTCTACTAGTGCAGCGGGAGGGAAAACAAAAAGAAAAAAAGAAAGAGAAAGAGAAAGAGAGGGAAGAAGGAAAGGAAATAATTTAAAAAAAAAACGAGAGAGAGAGCGAGACATGGAATGAAGAAAAAAGATACAAAACCTTCCACACAGACACACAGAGAAAAAGAGAGAACGAAAGGGAGAAGGCGTGGGGCGAGATGCATACAGAGAAAATGGAAGAAATAAATACACACATCCCCCCACTTCCTCCTCGACATTCCACCTCATCCCACACGCACTCAGTCACACACAAACATGAACTCTTCAAACACACAGAGTAACACAGAGAGAAAGATATTTTGCAAGTATGTAACAGGAAATAAGGAAGGTTCAAGGAGAGGGAAAAAAGATCTTTTTTTTTTTCGATCAACCTCTGCAACCAATTTACATTAATCACATCCATTTTTTTTTTGTATTTTTCGCATTTTCGTTCTTTTTTTTCCCGTTTTTTTTTTCTTCGTTGTTTCTTTTCTGTTTCACTCTACTTTGCTAAGGTCCTTGTCCGCCGCTAATAATGTTGTATTGTACTCCACTTCGTGTTGGCGACACGCGCTGTCGTGCGTGACAGTTCGACGCCGCAATTTCCGCAGAAGACACCGTCTTCAACGAAGGCACATGCTGCGGGCTCTGAGGATATTCTTTATGGCGTGACTGCTGCTCCCGCAGGTACTCCTCGTACTGAATCTCGTACATTGTCTTTTCCCTCGACCGCTCCTGTGCAGCATGCGAAAACGTTGAGGATGTTGGCTGGGATGAAAACTGGTGTGGTATCGCCTCTAATCTTTTTCTCTGATTACTAATACTACTATTATTATTATTATTATTATTATTATTATTATTATTATTATTATTATTACCATCCACGAGTGTGCCCTGATATCCGGGATACATCCGCAGTGCCCCGTGTGCCTGTGCAGATGTAGACAAGGACGTGGAACTACATGTCGCCATGCCTGGATTCCCACGACTCCCCCCACGCTGCGGCCGCCACGTGTCGAAGTATTTATGAAACACAACAAAATTATTAGACTGCGGTGTGTACTCAGCCAGCCCGTAATGCTTCCGCAGGAATGAGAGAAACTTCACACTTGGCCGGTCAATCGCCACCTCCCCTGGCTGGAGCTCCTCCGCAACCAACATTGCATCAAACAACATCCTCCCAATCCCATGCCGCTGGTGCCTCGTCTGCACGAAGAAGTCCAGCACGCAGAGCGGGTCAATCTCCACCAGCGCCGGGTACGCGTGGTGCACGACGAACAATTTCTTCATGCCTACTTTAAGTATGCCGACGCCGCAGCCCTCGCTGCAGTAGAGATACACGCGGGCCTGCCGGTTCTCCCGCAGGCGGGCGACGGAGGTGAGGACGACGTTGAGGCCCTGCGCCTCCCTGCTCTGCAGGCCTAACACATTTATCGTCTGGATGAGGCGGTCGGCGTGGCCGTCGGCGTTGCGGCAGCGGCGCTCCTCGTCGATGGCGTCGGCGTCCCAGACAGTGACGCCGTCCTGCAGGTCGAGCTGCGGCAGCAACGGCTGCGAGGTGGAGCTCATCACTGTTTTGTTTTTCTTTCTGTCGTGTTTTTGTGTGTTCGCTTTGTTTTTTTATTCCCGCTGCCTTTCTCTCCTTCTCTTTGTATATAGTTTTGTACACTTCCTATAAATCCCTCACTTCCGGTCAATCTGGATATATATGATGTATGTATGTATGTATTTGCTCCTACTGATGAACACTGAGTGATGAAAGAGAAAGAGAAAGAGAAAAAGAGAAAGAGAAAGAGGAAGAAAAAGAGAAAGAGAAAGAGGAAGAAAAAGAGAAAGAGAAAAAGGAAGAAAAAGAGGAAGAAAAAGAGGAAGAGAAAGAGGAAGAAAAAGGAAGGGGGATGACTATGAAGGAGTATAACAAGAGCAACAACAGAAGGAACAAGAAAACAAAAAATGCATGTACAAACTCTCTCCCTTCTTCGTCCCCGCCAGAGGGAAAAATATATAAATATAAATATATATGGAACAAAATTATACGCACAAAAACAAAAAAAAAACTAAAAACTGAGGCGGATACCTAACTGAGAAACAAAGCAAGACTGCTCACAAGCCAGACCCTCCACATAATCCCTCACCCACAACTTCCCTCTCGCTCCTACAGCCGTATTTTTGTCGGGTCCTTTATCTTCTTATGCGTTGGACACAAAATGACCCAAATTGTCGCCAGCACACAAACCCCAACAACGCAGAGCTGCGCCCATTTAATAAACTCCCCGATTCCCTTCAAGTGAATCACATAAATATTCATCAGTGCATTGATAGAGCTCCTCGGGTTATACTCCTGGAAGGACCGGCTTGCAAACTGTATAATCGCAGGACACGTAAGCAAAGAAAGCGCAACGTTGAAGAGCAAAGAGTTCAGTAACGTGTCGTGCCTCCGCAGTGGATGTATCTGGAAAAACACAAGTCGCATGCCGAGCCGCAGTTGCCCCTCAAATGTAGCCCACAGTAAATAATACACAAACACACTGTACATAACAATCCCAAAGAACACAAAGACATTGTCGAGCCGCACCAACATGTCATTCAGAAACGGGGTAACATCGAATATATTGTATAAAAAAATATGTAAAATCCAAACGAGCGAGATGGCAGCAGAAATGATGCCGAGCAGCAGGTAGCCGTAGATAATGAAGAGAGATCCACCCCTTTTTGTGTAGGCCCATATCAGTTGGTCCTGCTGCGCCTCTAATACATACGTCTCATTCCTCAATATATTTATTTTATTCCTCTGCGACATTGTGATGCCACTCTGAGTACTGCTGCTACTACTACTACCTCTACCACCATCATTGTCACCACTAATACTACTTCTACGGGGGCGGCATTTCTTCTGTAGGTCCAGTGCGAGTTCTAACAATGCATCTGCCTTTGTACCGATGAGAGCCATTTCCGTCAGGAACTGTGTTTTGCTGATCTTCTTTCGTTTCTTCAGTTTGTAAATAGAAGAGGAAATCAAGTGGAACGGCAGGTACACCAGCCCGATGCCGCCATAGAAGAAGAAAACAATCCAACTGATGAAGCAAATGAGGCCGATGCAATATGTGGAGAAGTTCACTTTGATTTCCAAGTCAGCTGACACGGAATTGCCGGTGTACACTACACTGTTGATATTCTCTGCACTCACAACCATCGGTATAAACCCACCCTCCAGTTTTATATTTGCATTCCTCTCTTTATGTGTACTACTAACACCACTCGCCTTTGGCTGTTGTTGTTGTTGTACTCTAACGAGCTGGGGGTCTCCGCTGTACACACGCATCGGCACATAACTCACCCCAACTGTGAAGTAACACGCGATGCAGGCCACTGCAAACCCAACAAATATAACGAGAGTGAAAATAACACCCTGAACAACTTGTTTCTTTATACTTTTCTTATCCGGGTCATATGCCTCGTAGAAGAACATAACAAACGGAATAACAATAAGCGCCATGACCATCAAAATCCAGAAAACAATCATCCACATCAACTGCAGGTTCAGCGTGTTGTTGTACTTGTTTAGCACCGTGGGGTCATTGGAGTTGGCAACATCAAAGGGCAGTAGTAATATGATTCCCATAGAGATAACCATACTGAAGACCACTAGGAATTTCGCGAAGTACGCCTCGCCGTCATCCTCCTCGGAGACAAAGTAGAAAAGTATGTAAATGCTCACGCCAACGCAGACCAGCGCAACAACGATCAGAGCAACAATCAACCACCAATTCAGCATTATATATATATATATATATATATAATAGAGAGATGGAGAGAAAAGGCTTTTTATCTAATAATATCAAGGCACTCTCCTCTCTCTTCCACGTGAGTCTTATTTCCCCCCCTCCCTCTTTTTTTTCCTCCTCTCTACTCTATTTCTACGTACGCAAATATATATATATATATATATTCTCTTCTCTACTACTGGTACTCCTAATATAAAACCACACTGTGAGAATCAAGAGGGCACAAGGGAAAGAAAAAAGAGTGACAACTAAAAGAAACAAAAAGAAAAACACCAGAAGAAACATACATACATTCATTCCCCCCAAGGAATAGAAAGAGAGGAGGAGGGTTACGATACACACACACACACACATACACACGGTCTGCCTTTTATATATATAAAGCCCGTGGCATCCATAGACATTTGTTAGTGGTGTGCTCCATTCCACTCATATGCGCCTTTCTTTCCTTCTATCTATAACCTCATTTCCTTTTTCTTTCTTTTTTAATTATTCTCATTCATTCATTCTTTTTTTTTATCTTCATCGCTTTCTTCACTGTCTCCAGGTCTGTTGTGAGAAGCACATACACCGCATGCACTCACACACATACATACACACACTCTCTCTCATATTCAAGTACAATCCTCTAGTGTTAGGCGGCGGTGTGTGTAAAACACGAAAAAAGTTGATAAGAATAAGACTGATAAGAAAAAAGAAATGAAGAGAAGAAAAAAAAAATAATAATAAATGATAATGATAGTGAAAGAGGGCTTTTCCTTTCCCTAACCAAACAGTTTCTTTCTTTGTTCGTCGGTCCTCGTTCTTTGCGAGTATGTATGTATGTACGTAAAATAAAGCTATAACTCCATACACTCCTACACAGTTTCTATTTAATACTTTCCATTCTCCCCACACATTATCACATTTCAGCTCTGAGGAATCACCGCATATATATGCGCCTAACGTACTCCATACATATTTATTATACCCAGAGAGAGACACAGAAACATACCACACATCGTAGTGTATTGACATACACACGCATACAAACGTGCAGACTTGTCTTATTGAAACTATGTTCCTCATTATTTCAAATGCAGTCTTCTTTTTGTGTGTTCTATTCTCCCTCCCTATTCCACATTCTTATTTCTTCGTTCCTACTTTTTATTTTTTCTTAGAGAAGTGCGGGGGAGTTCAATTTGATTTAGCTGCTTATTTCCTTATCTCCCCCTTTTCCTCCACACACTCGCACTAAAGGTATACGCGTTTCCCTCCTACCATTATATTCCTACACATATCCATGTATATATATATATATATATATATATATATATATATATACTCCCTTGTTTACTCTTGTTATTATAATCGCTTACTCCTTCTGGGAGGCCTGAGCAGCGCGGGCGCGGCGCATCTTCTCGAGATCCGCGGCCTCCTCCGCCATCTTCTTCCCCTTCTCGAGTACCGATGTGATGCCGCCCACCATATAGAATGCCATCTCCGGCACCTGGTCGTACGTTCCCATCAACAGACCAGAGAAGGATTCGATCGTGTCCTCCAGCTGCACGTAGTGGCCCGTCATGCCGGTAAAGATCTCAGCCACCTGGAAGGGCTGCGAGAGGAACTTGGTCACCTTGCGGGCACGGTCGACGATGAGCTTGTCCTCCTCGCTGAGCTCGTCGATACCGAGCACGGCAATAATGTCCTGCAGCTCCTTGTACTTTGTGAGCATCTGCACGACGTCCTGCGCCACGTTGTAGTGGTCGACGCTGATGACATCGGGGTCCATGATACGCGAGGCGCACTCGAGTGGGTTCACAGCGGGGTAAATTCCAGACTCGGCGACAGCACGGTCCAGCACGGTCGTGGCGTCAAGGTGGGAGAAGGTCGTGGCGGGGGCGGGATCTGTGATATCATCGGCGGGGACGTACACAGCCTGCACGGATGTAATGGAGCCCTTCGTCGTGGATGTAATGCGCTCCTGCAGCTGACCGAGATCCTCTGCGAGTGTGGGCTGGTAACCGACGGCGGCGGGAATACGGCCGAGCAGCGCGGACACCTCAGAGTTGGCCTGCGTGAAGCGGAAAATGTTGTCAATAAAGAGCAGCACGTCCTGCCCCTCGACGTCACGGAAATACTCGGCCATCGTCAGCGCCGACTGCGCCACACGCGCACGTGCGCCCGGGGGCTCGTTCATCTGTCCATACACCAGCACGCACTTGGAGTCGCCCTTGAGGTCGATGACCTTCGACTGCATCATCTCCAGGTAGAGATCGGTTCCCTCGCGCGTCCGCTCGCCAACGCCGGCAAAGACGGAGAAGCCACCATGGCCCTTGGCGACGTTGTTAATGAGCTCCATGATAATAACCGTCTTGCCCACCCCCGCACCGCCGAAGAGACCAATCTTTCCACCCTTGCAGTACGGCAGAATGAGGTCAATCACCTTAATGCCGGTCGTAAGAATTGTGTCCTCCGCCGCCTGGTCGGCGAGCTTCGGCGCCACGGCGTGGATTGGCATGCGCAGCTTCTCATTCACGGGCCCGCGCTGGTCGATGGCGTCGCCGAGGACGTTGAAGATGCGGCCGAGCGTCTCGCGGCCGACTGGCACGGAGATGTTCCCGCCGGTCGAGACTACCTTCGACTTGAGCTTCAGCAGATCCGTCGTCTGCATCGCAATGCAGCGGCCGGTGTGGGCGTCCAAGTGCTGCACAATCTCGAGCGTCAGCGGCTCGTCGCGGCCGAGGCTGTCGACAACGTCGAGGGCGGTCAGCACCGGCGGCACGCCCTCGGTGAAGTGAACGTCAACGACGGCGCCGATGACCTGCGAGACGTAACCGACGCGGCCCTTGTGCTCAGCGGTGGGGGCGCTCGAGGCGGCGCGGGCGGCAACGGCACCGCGCATGACGGCACTGCGGAGACGAGTCAGCATTATTCTTGGGGAACAAGAGAACGAAATCACACAAAAATATAAAAGAAAATGTTTGTTGTTTTTTTTTCCCTTATGAAATGTAAATGTATACAATTCAGTTAAAAGTGAGCAGAACCTATTCCTACTGTGATGTGTATGTTATATTGGAAAGAGGAAAGAAGAAGAAATTCATCGCATATATACACAAATGTATACATTACAGAGTGAAAAGAAACTGTCATTCTCTTGGTCCACCCAAGACCATCCCACTCCTATCCATTCCACACACACACAGGCCACGTTTTTTTTTTTCCTCTGGTTGCTTATGCTTTCCTTCCCCTACCCACCCACACAGAGAGAGAGGAACAGAAAAAAAGACAAAACCAAGTCCGGATGAAAACAAAAAATAAGAATCCTCATTGCTCAAGACATACACCCAAACGCAACATTCCTCATGTGTCTAAACACGGCTGTACAGGCGGAACTTGCTGCTGCACGAGACAAGCTTGATCAGCTTCTGCCTGCAGAGGTGCTGCAGACCCTTCGCGGCGAGAGAGACGGAGATCTTCAGACGGTCGCTAATGATGGACGGCGTGATCACCTTGTACTTGGGCACCTCGTTGAGGAGCTTCTCGTACGTGTCCTTCTCGAAGATGACGGCGTTCTGCAGCGCCTCACGTGTGCGGCCCTTCGACCACTTCTTGGCGGCCTTCTTGGCGCCCTTGTTGGTGTTCTCCATCTTGCCCTTCTTGGGCGCCGGCTTGGTGTCCTTTCCTCCCTTCTTTGGCGGCATCTTGCGACGGTTGGTGGTGTTTTGGTTGTCTGTGGCTCACACCGCAAAGAGATCAGAGCTGTGTACATACATGTAAGGAAGAAGAGGAAGAAGAGATGGATAATATTGAAGGAAGAGCGGAGAAAAAAGAAGAAGAGGAAATTTATCACTGCGCAGACGTATACAGAGAGACAGAGAGACAGATAGAAACATGTCGAGTAAACAAACAGAGAAAATTCTACTTTTCACTCTTTGTTTTAATAAATAATAATGATGATAATGAAGAGTTCTTTAAATTTTCTTTTCTTTTTGTTTGTTTGTGGGGTGCGTGGGTGGTGGTGGAAGAGGGAGTTTGTTGATACAATTTTATTTATTTCCATTCTCTCATTGACCACACACACACACACTAACCAGATTAAACGACTATTAATATCCCCTCCTCCTCGTGTTACCGGTTTCTGTGACGGAAAAGAGATAATTATCTCCACTGTCATATCAAACTCCCTCTTTCTTTCTTTTTCCATGTGTGTACTACTACCCACACACACATATACATACACATGCACAGGCATACCTTTCCTTTTTTTTATCTCTCTGTTTCTTTGTCCTTTCTTAGTTTATTTTTTTATTTTCATAAATAAACAAATGCACAGGAAAAAAAAAATCAAACAAAAAGCACCCTCACTTCTCCTATATGTATGTATGTCTCTTGGGTGAAACAAACAGACACGTTAGTTTCCGAAGCGCCGCACCTTCCAGCACATCGGCAGTGCCTCCAGCGTCCCCTCAAGGTTGCGCACGAGCAGCAGCACCCGCTCGTCCCCGCGCAGCACAAAGGCGGCCTCGACGGTGCAGCGCTGGAGCATGTGCCACGCGCCCTCCGTCACGTGCAGCAGGCCGCGGGAGAAGACGGCCAAGAAGTGAAGGGCGTCGCTCTTCGCACCGGCCGCCGCCTTTTCCTTCGGCGGGGGGAGGCGCGCAACAAACCTCACATCGTGCGGGAGTGTGCGAGGCAGAGGCACACACGAGGAAGAATTAATTCCTGCGACGTAACGGGAATTGTCCGTGAGCGCCACGACTGTTGGTGATGTATGTTGCCGCAGCGCCGGCACCGCCACCGCCATTCGTGTAGACTCGCGGCTCCACACAAAACTACTCGGGTCAATTGTGCCGTCGGCTGCGGTGAAGCACGTGAGTCGCCCACGCAGCCCGCAGACTGTCATCATCATCATATTATTATTATTATTATTATTATTATTATTATTCTCCGCGTGAAGCAGCAGACGGTTGGGGCGGATGTCGCCAACTCCCTCCGTCTCTAATGTATTCATCGCCGTCGACACAACGGGGTATCCCTCCGAGAGAGTGATGTGCAGAACTGCGTCGTCCAGCAGCACGTAGCAGCTCTCACATTTGGTCGTCGCACCTTCTTCTTCTTCATCTTCGTTACTGTTATCATTTGCACTATTATTATTATTATTATTGTGGTGCACGAAGCAGCAGTCCAGCACCCCACGTCCAACAGGCAACGCCGCCACCTCTTCAATGCGACTTAGCGACAATGCATCTTCGACTCCATCCCACCAGCAGAGACGCAACAGTGCCGCCCGCTCATCCGTGGCAAAGAGTATATAATTCAGCTGGTCATCACACCACAAACCTTGAATGTGAAATTTGCCGTGGACCTTATATGCAAACAAAGGCATCCAGTGACGCAGTGCGGCATCGGTGCGGAAACCCTCAATTCGCCCATGGCGTGTTTGAAGAAGAATATTCTTTGCCTTTGCAAAGGCAAACTGCTGGGTCGTCACAGACACATACATTGCGGGTGAGGTAAAGACTGAATCAATCGGTGAGTACATGACAGTGCCGTCGCGGGCAGCAGATAGAATTAGTTGTTGATTCTTCAGCAGAAGTAACTCGCTTGCCTCGTGGTAATGTGTACGGCGCTTAACTTCTGCAGGAAACCACTCATTCTCGGCATTACAACGGTATGAACGCAGGGATTCATGCCATCCAGATGCATACAATACATCACCGCTACTCACCACCGTGCAGAGAGGCCCCTTGTGGTGTGTGAATGTCTTCAGCACGTGCCCATGCATGGCGTCAAACAGCACGAGATCTCCCATTGATGTACCCACAGCCATAACGGGAGAGCCGCCTCCCTTTACACCGCCAGCTAAAGTGCAACACAGCCCCATTCCTTTTGGCAGGCGACTTGTCCAAAGCGGCTCATGATCACTGAGACTCATAGGGCGTCCTCCCATTAGATTATTATTATTATTATGTGTAGTAGTAGTGGTCGTACTATCGTCACTATTTCTTCCCTCCTCACGTGGCAGACGCCACGCCACAACGTTCCCTGCATCATCCGTACCAGCGGCAATACCTCCACACAGCTCTGAAGAGCACACACTCAAAGCACGATCCGCGCCTGATACTTTCGGAATGATGCGTTGGAGTGTTAGTGTAGGCGTGCCAGCTCTGGTGTCTTCTATCTGCAGCTGCTGCCACGAGCCGTCCGCCATTGCCGTGTACACGCACGCGCCGAGAATGCAGAAGTCCCAAACAGCACCGCCAGTGCGCTGGTGCACGTGCAGCGGGGAAAGTGTCTCCCCACAGTACACAACGAGCTGCCCCGACATGTACGACGCAAGAAACAAAGGGCGGCATGTATGCAGATAACGCACACGCGTGATTGTGCGGTTCACGCGGCCGCCGGTGTGGCGAATGCGCTCAAAATGTGGGACGTTCTGGAAGCTCTCGACGCCGTAGAGAACAATGGAGCCGTTCTCCCGCACCACCACCATCTCCCGCTCCGACGGGTGCACGGCGATGCAGCGAATGCCGACGACATCCGGCGCAATCACCGCAGAGCGCAGCACGATGCCCTCGAGATCAGATGAGAGTTTTTCTCTCGCGTTGGTGCCGCTCTGCGACTTTGCGGTGTTTTTTTTATTATTTTTATTCTTGTCGCCACGAGCCCCGATGAGTGCGGGGGTAGAGTCATGGATGTTTCCCTTCACTTTAGTTGTTGTGGGAGTGGGGGTGACGTGCGCCGCGTCAGATTCCGTGGTTGAAGTTTCTTCTGCCTTTGGGTTGCTGCGGGAACGCTTCTTTGCCGGCATGTTTGTGGGGAATGTGGGGTGCACTCTCGTCTCTTCTCACGGTACTTACAGGAAGACATATATATATATATATATATATATATATATAGAGAGAGAGAGAGAAAAAAAAAGAGGAGAGTATTTTTTTCACCAAATCAGAAAGGAAGGGAAAATTATATACACATGCAAGAAGGAAAAAAGCGGAAAGAAAAAGACAAATAGATGCAAATGCATACAACACACACACACACACACATATACAAGACAGAAAAAGAAGAAAGAAGAAAGAAGAATATATATATACCTTCTTCTTCTTTTTATTCGTCCATTCGTCATCAATTATGCAGCCTCAGTCATTATTCCTCTCTTTTAGTCTCGCCATCACTTCGCGTGGAAAAAGAGGAACGTACGTGTGCCTCTTTGTGTTCCACACTACACCGCCACCACCACTACTATTATTAGTGCCTGATGATGATGACTCCGCTGGGGCTGTGGATCCATGCATCGCCGTGAATTCCTCAAGAGCCTCTCGATACGGCTTCATTGACAGCACAACACACCGCAGGTCACCAGCATCCTCGCATGCTCCCATGACTGGTGTGGGCACAGCGAGTTCATAGCAGAATGCGGCTTCCGATGGAATTTGTCGCCCACGAGAAACGCCTTGTCGAAGATAATTTCTCAGCCTCTCAACGCTGCGCTTTACAACCGCCTCCACCAGTCGCATCTCCGACTGCAATGATTCCTCTACGTCGACATCCTGACCGCTACCTAGCACCGCATATCTCGAGAAGTTCATCTCGTGCTTCCGCAAAAAGGAAAAGCAAGTCATAAGACGAAGCCTGCTATGGCGCTGCATCATCCCTCGCACACGTTCTCCCCCACCCTCCACGAGCACGCTTACCTCCACGCCAGCAGTGGGCAAGAAAAGCCATGGGCGTACAGAAAGCTCTAGCACTGATGTATCTCCCTCTTCATTTTCTTCTTCGGGTTTGCCTTCATGGCCTGTTCTATTCTTCAGGTAACGTCGCAGCGCCTCCTTCATCTTTGGGCTTTTTGCGAAGGCTCGAAGGGCAGAGAGAATGGAATCAAACCGATTCAGTTGGTTCACGTGATACAGAAGCTCTTGGCAGAGGATATCCCGCTCAAGGGGCGTGGGTGCGCCGTTTGCTGGGAAAGCAACACGCTGCCGTAGTCTTGGTAGGCCCTCCGTCTCATCATGTAAACTCCAGTCCCACGGAGCTCCGCCGGGAAAAGAAAACTTCACAAAGTACGGGCCGCCGTGCCCCGCGCAGGCCACCTCCACCCGCTGCACAAGAGCTGCAAAAAAGGCGGCAGCATCCACTACATCGCCACCCACGAGGGATTCCGCTTCGCCACGCGTAATAGGCACGTGTAAGGAGAAGTCCACAGACATTTCTGGAGGGACAACATACTCCTCCGCACACCTCGCGCTGCATACAATGCGCTCCACCAACAACTTCTCCTCCCGCGTCATGTGATGCGTCCCCGGCTCCTCCACACGGGGGCGCTTAAGAACTGTCCTCTGGTATGCACGCTTATGTATGCGGTAGCACGACATCCCGAAGGGGCAATCCTCCTGCGCCGCGGTGTGCGGGCACCACTTCGCAACAGCGCGGCCGCGGTAGACCAGCTCGAGCCCACGTGTATCCACGAGATCCGCCTTCTGCACAACATCCCCCTCGACCTTCAGTGTCGGTGAATACACGGCCTCCGACGGCGGCGGTCGCTCGCGGCGGAGAATGCGGAGCAGCAGCGGCGGGTACTTATGGCCGGGCTGCTGCGGTACGATGGGCGTCTTGCAGGCGGCGAGGGCCTCCGGCTCCGAGGCATACAGGGCGAGCGCATAGCCGCGCGTCTCCAGGTGCATCACGAGCATCACGCCGGACGTGCTCGACGCCAGCAGCGCCCGCAGCCGCTCGTAGCGAGGGTCGCGGTTAGAGCGGGCACGAGCCGGCACGCCGCCGTTATTATTATCATCGCCGCTGCTGCTGCTGAGCGGCTCCAACAAATAATCGGGAATGTTCGTGACGAACACAAACGTCCGTGTCTGTGACATTCTCCCCCTACTCCCCTTCACCTTCCTTCTCTCTATTGTTGCGTATGTATGTATGGTTGAGTTCTCTGGGAACGTTGTCACCACCCCACACAGAGACACACAGAAATGTCTGGCTCTGCATAGATAAGCAAGAAAAGGAAAGGGAAGAGAGAGAAAGAGAGAGAGAGAAAAAAAAAGAAGGAAAGTACAAGTGCGGAAATGGAGAAAAAAGGACGACATCATATATCCACCAGGCCGCAGAGAAAAGGGAGCAAAGCATAATAGTATTTGATTCTGCTCAAACAAAAAGCACAAAAAAAGGCTAGGAAAAGAATTAACAACAAGAACGATAACAAAAATATATAATAATAATAATAATAATAATAATAATAATAATAATAATAATGCATGTACGTATGTATACAGTGTGAGAGGAGAGGGGATATGTATACCCATCACTTTTTTTTTCGTTTTTTTTCTGCTTCATCACTTTATTCCACGACCTTCCCCTTTTGCTTTCTCCTCTACTTCTATTTCTCGCACTGTGAACGTCAAAGTAGACAACACCCGCATCAGTGTGCAGCTGGTGTCATAATAGACGCAGAAGCGGGGAATGCGGGTGAAGCGAGGGAGAAGTGCAGATCTGTGTGAACTACTGACCCAGCAGCAGCAGCAGACATCATCATCTCACGGTGCACGATGATAACGTGCTCAAGCACCACGCCGTGCATGTGGCAAAAGTCCTCTAGGACTGAGGCGATGGCACTAACAACGCGGGCGGCGTCACGGTACTCCGCCGACACCGCCTGACTCGCCGTGATGGCCATCGCAAGTGACTCGTCCAGTGGCCGCATGCCGCGCTTGACACACTCGTAGAAATATTCCACTGCGTCATTCCAGCACTTGGACTCCACATAGACCTGCATGATTGTGTTCGCCAAAAAAGGGCTCATGGTGCCGTGATACTGACGCACCACACGCAGCGCGGCGGGCCAGGCCCCCGACAGCAGCATCGCCTTTACGGCGTAATTCACAACTCGAGGAGCCGGTGTGGTGGATGTTAACATGTTCTGTCGAAGAATACGCAACGCGAGCACCCACTGATGGCCCTGCATACACGCCTTGAGAGCCAAAGACGTCGTCATGGCATCGGGCCGCAAGCGTTCTGTCAGGTGCGAGAAACAACTCAGCGATACCTCCCACGACGAGGCGCATGTAGACAGCAGAATGGCACTGGCTGAGTGCGGGAAGCAGCGGTTGGCAAGGGCATGCTCACACACAACCATTGCCTGCTCCCACTGACCGCATTTCTGCAAAAACCGCAACGAATGTTCAACCGACTCAACAGAGGACTTGGTGGTAGATGCCTTTCTGCGGTGAAGTTTTTCTTGTAATGCAATTTGCACCAACGACATGGAGGAGGGGGAGGATAGTGGTGACGTGGGAGGTGAAAGCGAACAACCTGAGACTCCTGTTTCTGCAATCACATTCTCTCCCGGTTGGGTAACGGATGCTCCCATCATCGTTCCGCAGCCCTCAGCAAGAAATGAATTCACGACCATTACTCCCCTGAAGGACTGTAGATGAAGAGAATGATGTAATGGCAGCGGCAACGTGTGTGGGGGAAATAACGCCAACGCATGTTCCCACATATGTGTGCAGCACAGCATACTGTATCGCACGGTATGTGCGAAATCCGCTAGACTGGACGGAACACTCGCAGGAAACAAGGCGACGCCATGATGGCGTGAAGAAGTCCCAACAATGGAGTTATCATCCTTCCCTTCCTTTTCCTTCGGTGGATACATTGAGGGAGTCATGCTACATTCTCCAGTGTAACGCATGAATGCCTCAGATGCTTCTGCCCATTTCCCCCTCCGTGACCATTTTAACACCTCTGCAATAGTGCGAGTCAAAGCAGACTGCGACAAAAGTCCTTTGCAAAGCAAAGCCCCGTATACATCTATGCGGCTATTCTTCCGAATTAACTCCGGTTGCTCTGTTTGCAGAAACTGGTGAAAGGCAAGACCAGTGGACCACATTCCACGTTGGAGACTCGTGTGTAAAACTTCTTCCGCCACCCGTTCCCCACCAATCGCCCTAACAGCTACGTACAAAAGGGGTTGAAGAGCCTCACGATTCCTCCCATTTGGAGAGTGCCAAACATCTGCCAAAATAGCGAGCTTCATGACATGAGGTGCACAGGCCCACTGAACCCGAGAGCTTGATTTTGTATACGCCTCCAACGCCCGGCACCAATTTCTCTCCGTGAGAATTGTTAGCATACGCATATCCGTGATGAATGTTGGGGAGCTCTGCAGTAGACGCCGTGGAACTGTAGCAGCCTGCATTAGTCCTCGCACACTGGGCAAGTCATTAGTGTCTCGCTCTTGTGCAATGCGGCGCAACAAATGACGCTGCATATCCGAGGCCCACAGTGTGCATGGAAGTAGTTTAAGAGACTGTTCCCATGTAAGAAGACGCCTTACAGGACTCTGTATAATCTTACTCACCGTGAAAGGTGAGAGATATGGAGCTAGACGCAGGAGTGGCTCAAGAAGTTGTGTATTGTCAGGTTCAAGCACTTTCTTTGTCATTGCCTGCGCAAGATATTCCACAGCACACACAGAATGAGAATCCAAACCATCTCGCTGCACCTCATTAGAAATAGCGCATAGTGCCGCTCGCCATGTCATTCCGATAGAATTCCTGTAAGGGGTCATTGTAAGAAGTGTCATGAGCTCCCTCGATAAAAGGGATAGCATGACAGCACTCTTATTCCTCTTTCGGTTATTATTTTTCATTTTCATATTCCACTCGGCAGTACTAGTAGTAGTAGTAGTAGTAGCAGTAGTAATAGTAGTATCCAAAGGTGGATTCATGCACTTCTTTCCCTGTCTAATCATTCCATCTCTTTCTTCCTGTTTTACTACTTCTACTCGTTCCTCCTCTCCATCATCCATCATCATTGCCGTCGATTTCTTTATTTTCAGGGGCAAAAGCTCTTCTCGACATGTAACAAACACTTCTGTGAGAGCAATAATATGCGCCTCTGCCGTCGTTCCTACTGTCGTTGTTGTCGGCATCGTTGTCGTGCGGCGTGTGGCTGCGGCAAAAGTTACCAACAGAAACCCCAATGCACTTTCCTCCTCATCCTCATCATCACCATAATTCCTTTTCTCCTCCTCTTTGTTGTTGTTGGTGGTGGTATTGGTGTTGCTTCCCTTTCTTGATGTTGGGGATGCAGTTGAGGCGCGGAGAACTCCTCTGTGTTGTCCTTGCAGGAACTGACGCAGGACGGTCGTAACTACATACAAGTCCTCCAACTCCAGCGTGTATGTTAACCCGCTCCTAACAACGACCTGAAAGCAGAGAAGACACAGCGCTGCGCGGACACGACGTGGATACATCGCAGCATGTCGCCAGACAAAAGACGGCGACAAAATCCCCTCGACAGGTCCGAGACCCAACGGAATTCGAAACGAGTGCCGCAGCAGCGCAGCAAACTCTGCGGCGGAAATAGAGCGGTGGGGCACAATGCCCAAGCACAAGAGAAGACGCAGAAGTTTTGCTTGGAGATCCAATGTAGTCTTCGTTCCCTCCATGCCGGCAGCAGTGGACGACAATGACGGCCTCGCGTTGACATACGCAAGCGCAGTAATGATGTTGTCAATGTTGAAGGGATGATGTAACGCCGCAAACGGTGACAATGATGATAACTCCGCAGCAGCTGGCGAGGACAGTGGCGACTGCGGGCACTGGTGCACGGTATCCCTCCACAGTTTATTGCAGAGACTCCACTGGCCGTGCTGAGCAAGAATGTACTTCACTGTTTGACGGAGAAGCCGTGGGGTCGCTAAGAAAACACGCAAAGTCTCATCATCTCCGAGCTCTTCTTTATTCTCTTTATTTTCCATTTTTCCCTCCATGACGGGAGGCGCATCATCATCGCCGCCCTTTGAATCCAACCATTCATTCCACTGCAGAGCTCTCACCACTAAACTGAGTGCACGTTGCCAGTGCTCTCGTTGACTACAGAGGAGGGCGTGCTGGGCGTCC
Organism: Trypanosoma lewisi; assembly: GCA_036321185.1. Taxonomy (NCBI): domain Eukaryota; phylum Euglenozoa; class Kinetoplastea; order Trypanosomatida; family Trypanosomatidae; genus Trypanosoma; species Trypanosoma lewisi. Next base: position 87,989 of record JAWVMQ010000081.1, on the reverse strand, counting down.
TCGGAGATGCGCAGACCGCGCCAGGCAACAACACCACCATCACTAGACTCATTTGCAGTATCACTCACATTATCATCAACAAGTACAGTCGCACGACATTTGCGGAGCGCAGCTTTAGAAGAATACAAAAGCTTCAAGACCCGATCAACGACGGCGTATGCCAAGTCACTCAGCTCCAATTCCTCTTCTGTAGTCTCAACAGCCCCGCACTGCATCACACTGTCAACATCTATGCAGAGAAATTGCTCCATCAGTGTCACAGCCAATTCAATACCGTTCAACAGCGCCGATGGTTCATTACACTGCAGGCCATTCACGGCAGTTCGCACATGCCACGCGCACCAACGAATCAGCTCCACCACCTCCGATGAAGTAAATATTGTTGCCGCGGGGTCCTCCTCGCCTCCCCGTGTTCGTGGAAATAACGACGCCTCCTCCCCCTCCCCCTCCTCATCAATCATCATTCTGCGTGAGAAGCCCAACGAGAGTTTATCTGCGTCTCTTGTAACATCCTGGCTGTGTCGGCCAAAGGTGAGTGCCATAACAGACGCCATCCGCTCATTTGAAAGCGACAGTGTGGTCTTTGTGTGCTGCAGAACAAGTTCCGCCCGTTGCAGACCAGTTGATGGCGTCACGTGGTCATAACCGAACGGAAGCGGCACGTGAAGGTCACCACATTCCCCAGTGGACGCAATGAACTCTGCAATGCGTTGAAGAGAATGATACAAGGAACCATTACTGCGGCTGCTAAAAAACTGACATGCATCGACGCTGCGCAAAGTCCTCGCGACATTGGTAAGAGAGGATAGTGATGATGATGATAAATGTGCAGCAGAGACATCCCTCCCTCCTTTTGCTGCAAGTTCTATAGCCGCAAATTGACGGCATTCACGCAGTAGGAGTTGTTTTCGTGTGGAGCTCAAGCCCTTGTGGTGCTGCAGACGATGCTTCAATTCCTTCAGAGCAGCAGAGAAGGGCAGTGCGACGGCACCTCTACGTGCATGGGCCCCACAATATCGTATGAGGGCATTTCTCATGTGTAACGCAATATATTTTTCCAGTAATGACTTCTCTGTATCCTTATTTTTTATTCGTTATTTTTCCTTCTCATAAATACACAAAACAGTCAACAGTCCTTTTTTGTTGTATGTTCTTGCTCTCGTTACTGTCTCTGTTGGAGTTCCTCTTTTAATACTCAGATATTACTTGTCTCTTGCTTACCACCTATTCACTTCACTCACTTCACAGATGTACATACATACATATAGACAGAGAGATCGCACACACGACTTGCCTGGGTATCACCCTATGCATATGAAAAACAGCAAAACGGTGACTGTGCTGCGCTGTGAACAGTCCAGAAGAAAGAAAGAAGCAAACAAAAAACAAAAAGCAACAAGCACAAAAGTGATAATAGAGATTGTATATGCGTCACATGGAATGGCAACCCAAACAAAAAAGAAAAAAAAACAATAACAACAGAAAGAGAAGCAAATCAATGAAGGAATCAAACAAACAAACAGGCACAACAAAAGAATATGGAAATTTTTTCTCTCCATTTTTTTTCTTTTTCCTCTGAGTGCCTTTCTCTTCTTCCTCTTCATCCGCCTTCGGCAATTTGAGCAATTTCAAAGACATGCATACACACACGGACATAGAGAAAAACTATGGAAAGTTAAGCTCGTCAGCACATTTATACTATATGGTTCCACCAACGTGTTCACAATTACAATTGCACCCAAACACTGGGCACTTGTGATGCGTTCGAAACCAATTCTGCAAATGACTGGCGTGTCCGCCATGTAGACACGCGGTGCACCAGGCGAAACTGTCCTGGGTGCACTCCCATTGAAAGTACACAAGAGAGGAACAAACAGAGCAATGACGGTGTTTCATAGCAAAGAAAGGATGCGGCAGAAGATGATGGCTCTGCATCTGCTGGGTGTCACGATTCGTCTCCTGAGCACCTGCAGAAGAAAACGCATTGGACGTAGTAATTTTCTTTAAAACATCCCTCGCGTGGAACTGCAGTTCTGACTGTTTAGTTCGGTGGTCCTGCTGCTTATGTTGTTGTTTTTGACGATAGGTTGCAGGCAAACTGAACTGAGAAGTATGGGCTCCACGTAACTTCTGACATGCGAGATCAAACATGGTGCGCTTCACAAATTCCTGCTCGTTATTTAAGAACGTTCTGTATGCATCCGCCCACAACTCCCAAGGATGTTGGACTGAGTGAACTGGCCTCATCCTATTCACTGCGTCTACTTCCATACCGCGGTCCTCTAGTGGGGTACATGGCATGGGCGAGAAAGAAGCAGAAGAAGAAACAGAAACAGAAGCAGAAGCAGAACTGGCCTTACATGCTCCAACACGCGTAAACAGACATGCTGCCAACTGAAAATCCCCTGTGCAGTCCACAAACATCTGCATCAAGCTACATGTCTTCTCAGAAATCCCCTCCAGCAGCAAGAACTGTTGCAATATATTACACTCTTGCGCAAATGTACTGTGGAGGATGGAAATGAGCCTCGATGTGTCGTTCTCCAGAATAACAGAGATGGCAATGCGGTCCCAAAGAGGAAGCGCGGTATTCGTGTAAATTTTCCTCTGATCTATGTCATACAAGAATACGACTTGGAGCCACGGACTCAGTTGATTCAGGAAACACTCCTGCACCTCTGCCACGCCACTGCGAAGACTATGGAAAGTAACATTCGGGTGTTTCAGAAATTCCGCGATGGTCGTGTATGTCGGGTTGAGTTTGTGATACTGCTGCAGAAGTTTAATGCCTCGTGGTCGCTGGTTGTGCAGCACCTCCACCGCCACCGCCCGCTCCACCTCCTCACATGTCGGGTATGTGCGGCTCTCATTTCCCTCGCAGTGTTGGAATAACTCCTCGGAAGGAATCCAATTAAGCAGATACAAGAGCAACAACCTCCGCGAGTCATTCGGGCTGGTGGTGGAGCCGCAGACGACAGTGATGTCCTTCGGCAACAACTTGTGTCCAATCAACTGCGTCGTGCTCGGGGCGTTTGTAAGCGAGAGAAGCTCAACGATGCTGGGGACCGGGCCCACGCTCTCAACAACACCCACCGTCTCCATGATGTCAATGTATGCAAACAGCAGATGTAGGTCCGAGTCCGATGGGTCGTTCAACTCCCGGAGTGCACGCCTGTTAGCGGCAGCGGTAATGCCGAATCCAGCTGCCAACCGCATCTTCATGCGCTGGCCCATGTTTAGCACAGCTGAAGTATCACTTGCTAGGAAGACAGAACCAGAAAAACCAACGGCAAAGTGTCCTGGACCCAAAATTGCAACGGTTGCATCCGTGTCCACGGGAATAGATGTAATTTCTCCCGCGTAGTTAACGCCTGCAATGCGAGAGAAGGCCCCCACACCAGATTTAACTCCAGGAGCATTCCTCGCATTACCATACAGGTCAGCGTCACCACCTTCATCATCTCCACAATCACGGTCATACTGCTGCTGTGGTGGTGGCTGGTTGCCTCTGCTGATGCTTCTAGTACCGTGCTGTTTTCTTATTCTTCTTGAAGTTCTTTTACTCCCATGTGAAGGACGCGTTTTACTTTGTGGCCTCGATGAATGCAAAATGCGCTTTGCTAATATGTCTTCCCGCAGCGATACGCCATCACCACTTCTGCTCGGAGACGAAAGTAAACTTCTCGATGGCATCAGGTCTGGTAAAGCGTGTGTTGCAGCAGATATAAATTCAATGTTAACAAGCGAATGCAGTCGCAATAGCGGTTCACGCTCCCGGTTGAATGTATACAAATATCGCAGTGGAAATGAAGATGATGAAGGGAAATTTGTACCTACACCGCCTTCCTTGGGCGCTGGCTCACATCCTTCCCCTCCCACTACCACTTCTTCCCTCCCCTCTTCTTCCTCAACCTCCTCCGTCGTCACCCGTGAGAGGTGCAGTACATGCACGGAACCCTCCACTATATTACATATGGCTATCTGAAGATCTGAACTAAACTTCCATGAGCAGCTATAATAAACATCATGACGTGAAACTTTATGAAATGATCGTTTTTCTGCAGCGGGAAGAAGAGCTCCACTACTTGTCCACTCAAGCACATGCAGTACGCACACATCTGGCCGTATTCCAGATTCTGCAGTCCTTCCAAATGCAAGACATCCTACAATAGGCAAGAACGGATGGCACGCAAGAAAACTACAGCCAACCTGTGAGAAAGTGTATAGAGGAACACCGGCCTGTTCCGCAGAGAAAACATAAACCGCACGCTCAGCCCCAGCCACGACATAGCCATTCGCTGGAAACCAGTCACTTGTTAGGAATGCGCCGGTTTCATGGAGGTCACAGGAAAGATGTAGACGAATCGATATTTCATCTCCTTCCCCATTCTCAAATATCTTCTGAGCGGTATGTTGTTGCTGTTGGGAACCATTATGTGTCCATATACTCGGTGGAAATGCACGACAAGTAGAAGCATTCCTCATATCTCCAGTCCGTGTACATGCTTCACCCTTGCGTTGTCCTCCCTCCGAAGAACCCTTTGCTTGAGGAAAAGGAGAAGGAGGGTCTTCTACTATTATTGTTCTTGTTGTTGGGGTGGTGGTGGTGGTAGGCCCTACAGTTGTTGGAGTGGCAATCGCCGTAGTAGTCGCCGTAGTGCTCGTTGTATTCGCTGCAGCCGTTGTGTTATCCGCATGTACTTTGCCCGGGTGTGTTGTTGGCGGTGGTGGCCTAGAGGCGGAGATTGTCACGTGGTACCACTCAACCCATCCCGACATAAAGCCAACGAACACCAGAGGTTTGTCCCGCATCCACGTGATGGTTCCAACACCGCGGTCCGCGCTCCTCAGCAAACCCGGCGGCGACGTTGCGAGTGCTGCTGCGGATGATGATGACGATGATGCTCCCAGTGTTCCCCCGAATGACTGCGGCTCCAACTGCGGCGTGGCGCGGGACTCATGCTGTATCCTGGCCGCCGCGGCCGTTGGGAGGGTTCGCAGCGCCGCGAGAGTTCTGCCGGGAGCGTAGACAACGCTGGATGTGGACATCACCACCACGGCCAGAACGCCGGTGTTTGCTCCCACAAGCGCCATGTCGAATCCATACAAGGAGCGGTTCGCCATGCTGAAACAGTGCGGCGCCGTGCCAAAGTCCTGCGGAAGGGCGACGGAGTACTGCACACAAACACACGAGGATACACACTCATTGGCATGCGAAGCCCTCTCGTAGTTGTTATTACCACGACCACTATTATTATTAATATTATTATTGTTATTATTATTGTCGTTGTTATTATTACTGTTGTTGTTGCTGCTGCTGCCGCACACTGGTTTCTGCGAGTCGCATTCCACTGTGAAATAAGTGAGTGTGTGGCCAATGAGCAAACCAAATCCGTTGTGACTGTCAGGCTGACACGAAAAGTACTTCATTCCACTTTCACTTCCTCCCCTCCCACTCTTTGCTTTTGTTTATTGAATTTTATTTAGCTTTCTCTCACTCTCAGATAGAGACAGGGACAGAGAGCACTATGATCTCCCCTTTCGGGTTTTTTTCTTCACTTTTGATTTCGTCTTCCTTTTTCTCCTCCCCCCACACTCAATTTCTTTCACCGCCTCGCAATTTGGCTACTTGCGTACCGACGAAGTGAAAGAGGGAGAGACAATGACTTTGATCATTATGTTGTTTGGGTCATGCAAAGAAAGAAAGAGAGAGTGCAGGAAAGAAAGTATGTGTGTGTGGGGGGGGGGGGGAGCAATAGAACAGAGTACTGACAGGTACAACACTGAATAAAGTAATGGGAAACCAAAGAGCATACGCATAAATAAACTGAACGAAAATACGATGGAGGGAAGACATGTCGATAGTCACATCCAGCAGCAAACGACACACATACACACAAACACACACATCCACGCACGCAGCTATGTAAGAAACTCACAAGAAGAAGGAAAAAAAAAAACCGATCATGCAAAAACCATTTTGTCATTTCATCATGGCAAGGAAGAACAGTAACAAGGACAGAGACAGTCGTCTGCAGGGCATGTCCGGTGCTTTGCGAACCAATCCCGCAGGTGCGACAGATGACCGCCGTGCAGACACACGGTGCACCACGTGAAGGAGCTCTCGACGTCGTAGCCGCTTGCGAGCGCGAACATCTTCTCGCCGCAGACGGCGCACATCGGCGTGAGGCACTCGTTGCACCCACCGAGCGACTGCGGCCTGCGGCCCATCGCCGTCACGCCCCGCGCGGGCTCCATTGGCGTCGACGTGACGATCTGCCCGCACTTGCAGCGCAGCTCGACGCTCCGTTTGTTTATTCTCTTCGCCTTCGCCTCCGCCCCGGCGCCGGCCGACAGACCGCCGAACGGCACGCCCATCGGGCCGACCGCAAACGAGCGCACATCCCCCGGTTGGCTGCGGTGGCTGCGTGAACACGCCGCGGGCGGTTGGGCGTCGCTCGCCGCGGCCGGGCCGCACTGCTGCTCGCGGAGCCGCGCCATCTTTTTGCAGCGGAGGTCGTGCAGACTGCGCAGCAGCGAGTGGCCGCCCGCGTTGAGCTGCGACCGGTAGGCGTCGTTCCAGAGGCGCCACGACGTGCTGCGGGCTGCGCCGTACATGGCGACATACACGACGGGGGTCTGCACGTCGCCGGTCTCGTCGACGTAGTGCTGCAGAGAAATTGAGTGATTCGCGAGTCCCTCGACTGCGGCCGCGAGAAGAAGTGAGCAGCCGCCGGCGACGACATCGGCAGAGAACTGCTGCTGCACCATCTCCTGCAGGACCTCGGTGAGGGCGAACAATTCACCCTTGCGACCCGCGCTGGGTGACGGGCTCAAGAAGAGGAGGGTTGCAAGGGCGATGCGGTCGGACAAGGGAACCTGCTGAAACCGGTTGATAAGAGTGACGAAATAGTCACGGCGCGCCTGAAGGGGAAAACGATACAAGTCGCTCATGTTCTTGCCATACTTCTCTCCTCCGCCCTTACTGTGGTCACCGTAATAGCCCTCCTCTTCAAGCTCGACTGGGCTCATGGTGGGAACGGAAGGGAGTGTTAAAAACTCAACAACAAAGAAGAAGCACAGCTCCATCCAGAAACTACATCCAGAAACATTAAGCGACAACGTCGCAGGAAAACAGTTTTGTGTGTCTGCTGCAAGCAACACTAAAGCAAAACTTGAATACAGTGGATTGAGATTGCTGTAACTTGTGAGTAGCATCGACGCCTCCTTCAGACGGTACATAAATACAAGAATAGCGACACGTCGCTCCACTGCTTCATTAAGTGATGACATCTCCATAAGGTCGCCTGCCTCAAGGGACGTGCAAGAAAGAAACGGAGGAATTCCATAGCAATGGGATGATGGGGAAAGCCAGCACGTCGCATCCACGTCTTCATCGCCACTCGTGTGCGACCATGAATTAGGAGACGCGGCAGTACTCTTATCTCGCAGCTGACGGTGTTTATTATTATTATTATTATTGCTCATGGGGGGCGACTCCGACGTCGGGGAAATCAAACGACTTGGAAACTTCACTGTATTCTCCATAACATCTCCTCCTCCTCCTCCAGAAACAAGAGATTGGGGTGATGTGAGCATTAATTGTTCATCCCCTCTCTCATTCATCCACCCCATCGCACACAAAACAAGTTTACGCACTCCCCACGATGTCTGCTTTGATGTAGCAGTATTGATCTCATTCCGCTCACGCTCTAATAATTCAAGTAAACCAGGGGCAACATCAAATGCCGGTAGTGCTTCCTTGTCTGGGTGCATATACTGCTGTACATACCATCCATACCGAAAGAGCACATATGCCTCACGGTCGCACTGTTCCTTTAAGAGAATGGAGAGAACTTTCTCAGGCTGCGGTAGGAAACCCGCACGAAGGCGACTCAGCCGTCTAGAAACACGATCCACGTGGGTGATACCCAAAGTAGTTTTATTCATTACAGCATTCATAGGGAGAATGATCGTCCCCGCACTGTTTGTCGTGGCGCTTTGAGGGAAGCTGCAAAGAGGTAGAGAGCCCTTTTCTCCTTTGACACAAGTGTCACAGTTGTTTAAAATATTTACACCATCCATACTGTTGCTGTTCACACTTGTCCCAACGTGTTCGGCAACAACACGTTCAGAAACACATTTTGTCTGAAGGAGGAAAACATTTGGCCCAGCACTGCATAATGAGAAGTCATCTATTATTGTAGCCTTGCATCCCACCTGGGAAAACACCTGCGGGTACAGTTCACCTGTCTTTGCATTAAGAAGAAGAAGGCAAGGTACATCCATGCAACTTCCACTTTCTACAGGCTGAGCTTGGCCTTCACTTTTTCCTTGGCCACCTCCCTTTTCTTCACTCGTCTTATTACCGCCCACCATACAACGCGCGCGTGAACGTTGGTCTGCCAGCCACAACACACTCGCCGGCGGCACACGAGGCTGCACCCGAAAACGCCCTTCAAACGGATTTGTCTCTCGCCTGAGTACAGTTGAGGGAAACGTGGAATTGTAGTCAGAGCGATATGACGTTCTAACACCACCACCGTCATCATCGGAGTACAGTCCCTCTGCCCCGTCCTCCGCATCCTCTTCATTGTGTGTGCCTGAACGAGCATCGCTGAATACATGTACACGCAATCCACCACTCCGCGTTGTCGCAATGACGGTGGGAATTACACACGTGGACCAGCACAGCGACGTGTACCCGGCGCGGGAGTAGTACTGCAGACATACCGGCTTGGATGTCTTGCGAAGATCCCACAACTGCGCCACGTCCCTGTGACTTTGACTGCCAACCGTTGCCACAAAACTCCCGGAATAATCACAGGCAATAAGTTCCGCGCAAATTGGAATAGAAGAACTCGTCCTGGATAAATTCACAGAAGAGTTCGGGACAGAGGTTCCAAACGGCATGCCAAGATACCGGATTCCGTTATCAGGGGAACGGAGGTCCATCACCCCCACACAATGTCCAATGCCATCGTATGATAATCCTTCGGACGCAACTACAACTGTGTGACTATCTGTTGGCACCCAATCTAACGAGGTCACAGCCCCCTTCATCAGGTACTGCTGAACTACACTGGCAGATAATGTGGAATATTCCGCAGAGCGACTTGGTGCATTTATGGATCCCAGTGGTGTACTGGATTGTTTTTCACCAGAGTTGCCTAGTCCATGAAGCATCTCCATGCTTGTTATATCTGAAGTGTATTGTACTGGTGGTGGTGGTGGTGACACAGTATTACTGCTACTATTAGTAGTAGTAATAGTAGGTTTTGGAAACCCGATGCTGTTCTCAATATTCAACAGTTGCACAACCCCATTACGTCTACCAACCACCAGTGCGACGGCATCCACCGGGTCCCACCCAGATGCAACAATCTTCGCCTCGTGGTTGATGTACGTGGCGTCGTTCTCTGTCTCATTCACCGATAATGATGATGATGATTTCGTCATAGTAGCAGTAGTACGCAGGAACGATATAATGTTCTCAGCACCGATCCACGCTCCCGATGTTTTACCTGCATACATGAATCGCAGCCCGGTGTCCTCGCGTCTGCAGCTCAGCGAAAGCGTCAGCGGCACGTTGGAGGCGCAGTCATCCGCCCTACTTCTCCCATCCGCCGATTGCGGCTGCAGACTCGACATGTATACACGCCCATGGTCTCGTGTGCCGTCCGTACTGGTAGTAGCAACCCTCACATTTTCCTCCCCGCCGCACAGCTGCCGCAGAGAAATAGAATACGACGGGTGAATCGGCGTTGCCGGCCTTTTCCTCGTCGCGCTTGCCTGAAATGGATCACTCGGCCACGAGGCGGCGGTGTATGCAGAGGCACCATTGAGTGCTCCCATGGCAGACGTGCTCTCCCATTCATTCACCACACCACCACCACCATCAGACTGCAGGCCCTCGCCTGTGATAATAGTCGCAGCAGCCACTCCCGCTGATGTATCCTTCCCTTCCTGCAGCAGCTCTGATGGGGTTGAAAGACGATAAATATTTATTTTTGTGCTTGTTGCCGTTGCAAATACCCCTGGATCACCGGGCTGCTTGCAGAGCAACATTTCTCACGAATACTATAGGTACTAGTGTGAGTTCTCCACCACTCCACCGCCCACCACTCTGTCTCTCTCTTTCAACTATTTACTTGATGTTGTTTTTGGTGTTTTCTCCTGTAGAGCACAAGGAAAGAATAATTGTAGAAAAAAAATCAGAATATAGTGATAGATAGATAAATAGATAGAGGGAGAGATAAGAATAGGGGAGGAAAAAGTCAACAGTCGTGAAAACCTAAAAAAAAAAAAGAATATCAAGGACAAACTAACTACGGAGTCACACAACTCACCCACGTCATCATTTCTTTTCTCTCCTCTCTCCTTGGTCTTCAGAAAGGTACACACATAACTGGGCCCCTATGAAAAAGTCACAAAGAAACAGGGGTTGTGTTCTTTTTCTTTTCCACACTTTTTTTTTTTCACTTTGTTTTCTTGTTTTCTTTTCCTCTATATTCCGCTGCCAATACACACACACAAGAAAGAAGAATATAGACGCAACAAAAGAAAAAAACTTGTGGCCATCTCGTCAGAAGCCAGACGAAAATAATTTTAAAAAAAGAAAAAGAGACACTGCAGCTATCAAACTAAGAAACAAGCAAAAAAAAAAAAGGAACGAGTAAATAAATACACATAGAAGTATACGTACGTACATAGACCGATGGATATAAACCTCTTTATTCATTTTCCCTCCTCCTTTCGCTTTCTGCTTTCCGCCACACACATACGTACATACAAAGAGAAACAAACATTCATCTCTGTTTCTCCTGAAGACCATGAATGCATGAGGACATGTAAAAGGAAAAAGAATGACAGATTCGTTGATTTTGGACGCTCCCTAACCTCTCTCTCTCTCTCTCTCTCTATCTCTATGCGTGTATATATGTCTGCATATGGAGAACACAGTAGTCTCATACACACATACGTATATATATATATATATATATATATATATATATATATATATATATATATCCCCAGAGAATGGAGAGAAGGAGAGAGAAAAAGAAGAAAATGGCAATAGTAAGAAGCGGCGGTTTAGAGCTGTGGAAAAAAAAAAGAAAAAAACACAGAAAAATCATTAGATTCACTCATATATCAGTGTAAGGAAAAAACTGGGTATTCCTTTTTCCCTTTTCTTTGCTTACTTGTTCTTTTTTTTCTTACAAGTATGTGGCGGGAGTAGGAAATGACCTGGAAAAAAAAAATTTGGTGTGTGGAAACTACAGATCCGCCCAGCTGTCAGTGGAGGACTCCTCACTAGCAAGAGCCACTTGTTTTTTCTTCGACTTCTTCTCGGGTTCCTCCACCTTTGGAACTGTCACCCCAGACGCGATCGTTGTTACGGTGTTGTTGTTGGTGGTGGTTTCTTCACTTTTATTATTATTATTATTGTCTGTACCCGCCTCATGTTCATCACTGCCATCATTCACCGTCTTCGCTACATCCTTCACTGGCGATGGTGATGGTGACGGCGGCAATAATGCACCCTGCAGCTGCTGCGTCTGAGACTCGCTCAGGCCAAACGTCTTGACCACGCGCAGCACAGCTCCTAGTCTGCGGCGCTCGACGTCGAGCTCGCCCTGCAGTAGGTGCACAAGCGACTCCAGTGCATTTATTTTATTCTCCTGATCCTCCCACTCCTGCTCGGTGAATACGGTCCTGCTGCGAGAACGTCCTCGCACGTCACCAGCAGCGCCGCGGGGACTCCCCTTCTTGTCCGCAGGGAAGTCGTCATCGCCCCACTTGACGAGTTCGTCCGTTACCTCCATTATGCGCTCGGCGAAACTCTTCTTGCTTGCCTTCTGCTCCCTGCGTACTTCCGCCGCCGCACGTGCTGCAGCCTCCTCCTCCTCGAGCTTCCGTCGCTCGGCGGCCTTGCGGAGACGCAGCTGCGAAAGGCGAAAAAAGTAGCGGTCAAAGAAGTCATCCTCTGTGATGCGCCTCGAGTCGGAAAGAGGCGTGGTGGGAAACCTCGACGGTGTGTCACTCATCTTCCTGGTATTTTCATCCTCCCCCTCATCAGTCTTCTTGTCGGCGTCCTTCGTGTCGTTGTTGTTCTCGTCTACACCCTCCTGTTCTGATGAAAATGATTTTTTCTTTGCATCTGCATCCGCAGCAGCAGCAGCAGCAGAGGCGTTATTCTCCCTCAGGCGCTCGCTTATCTGCACCAGCGCCGCGTACTTCTCCGCCACCAACATGTTGTCGTCTAGCAGTCGCTGCCGGTACGCCATGGCGCCGGCGTCGCCACTCCCGCTGCCTGCGTGACCAAGCAGACTCTGATGCTCATGTATGTTCGCCGAGCTGAATACACTGCGGCGGGTCCACTCCTCAAACAACATCTTCTCCGCCGGCTCCTGCGGTGGCTCGAGGTACACCGCGTCGTTCATCTGCAGCGCGACGATGTCTGTTTCCTCCAGCGGGCACTCCTGCGCCATGAGCGACTCCTCGTCGCCGGCGATGCAGCCGACGCGCCCGGTCACATCGGCTGCAACGCGCGTCACGATGTTCGCGAGGCTCTTCGTGTCCTCCACGAGACTGCTGAAGAAGTCACCGAGATCCTTCGCGACGTTCTCAGACCACATGGTTCGAAATGTAAGTACTTTGGTATCCTCGCTTGGCTTTCCGTGGCCAGTAAAATACCTTTTCTTTTTTTCCTTTGTGTTTGTCGTTTTTTTTTCTTTTCTTGCTCCTCCTCGCGGTGCTAGTTTCTAGTAGTAGCAACACAAGCACACACACTCTCTCACTGACACAGTTTTCTATTCCTTCCTTTTTTTTGTCACTTTTCTTTCCTTTTTGAATTCTTTAACACTCACACACACGGAGAGAGAAAGAGAGAGAATAAAAAAATACATGCATACACATATGGAAGAAGAATAGGAAAAAAAAGAGGAAAAGAACGTAAAGACATAAATACCAAAGTCAAGGTGTATGGGGCCGCGTAACTTACATCACCATTCCAAGCGATACCAACAATCAAATAAATAATAAATAATGATAATTATGAAGAGAGAAAACACACCGTCGCATCACGTGTTGTGGTGCCTCCTTCCTCTTGTTTGTTTGCTTGCTTGTTTTTTTTCTTACTATTTTTTGCTCAACCAGAGAAACACACAAACATGGAGAGAAAAAGAGATGTAATCAGAGTGAATACTTGTACCCCGTTGGCCCATTGCGCTCCAAAAAGCCGCGGCCAAGCAGTCGCTCAATTACAAACTTCACTGCCGGCATTGAGACGTGGAACCGCACGAGTGTTGGGATCGCCGCGATGAGTTCCTCATGTGTCACGCACCGCCGCTCCTTCATGAAGCGCACCACCGCCGCCTCAATGACATGCGAATGTCGCTTCACCTCGTCGTCGATGGACCCCGTGCCCTCAGCGTCTCCCCGGTCACCGCCACCGATAAAAGAAGAGGAAGAACCGCCGCCGGGTTGGGGGTTGTGGAATGGAATGCGGCTCTGTATTGTCCCTGCAGTGATGTTTTGCCTGAACTGAAGTCGGTCGGTAGCAGCCAGGTCCATTGAAGTAGATGTAGATGTGGATTCACGCAAGAGGAGGCCATGTCGTTCATGGCACAAGCCGTAAATAGACCCCAACACTATTGGCAGAGATATATCCACTCCAAGCTGCTCGCACAATCCCCCCACTGTTATGACTACATTACTTGACCCTGAGGAGAGGGCTGCATCCATCGTTTCCTGCATACTGAGCAGCATTGATACCTGCAAGAGCGTCCCTGTGAATTGCCGTCGCACACCGCCGAGTGTGCATGCAACAACTGCCAATGAGAGTTGATGTTGCCACACAAGTTGGCGGTCCGCGAAGCAATGACGGTAAAACTGCTGCACGCACTTGGCGAGGGTGCTCAGTGGATCAGGCAGGCACATCTCCAGCACTGTCTGCGTCGGCCAGAAGCCAGAAGTCAGTATGTGCAGCTTCACCTTTGTTTTCCTTAGCATGGCGGAAACAAGAGGCATCGCCTCCACATCCTCCTCCTCATTCCTCTCCAGTGTAATCTCCGTCTTTTTATTCCCTTTAATCGCCTCCCTTACTTCATCTTCTTCCTCATTGTCAATCTGCATGACTGGCGTCCATGGCGCAGGTGTAGTAGTAGTAGTAGTAGAAGTGGTAGTAGCATCGCATCTCTCCTCCACCCAGGCCTGGTAGCGTTCATCCAACTCATTTGATGTCTTGAAGTCGCTGATCATTCCCTCAAACCTGGATGTATCGACACCGCCGGTCTCTTTTAGTTCTTGGATGAAGCCCATCTCAATACTCAAGCGGGATGAGGACTGGTAATGCAGCAGACGGCGGGCAAGATCCCGCCAGTAAAAAGACTCAAAGACATCCTTCGAGGGGAAAAGGGCATAAATATGTCCAATGTACTTTAATACACTCCCAGACACAAACGGGGATGCAGTCGCAGAAGTACCAGGAGAAGCTCTCGCCCGTGAATTCTGTGAGAATTCCTTCGGTGATGATGTCGCAGAATGATGACGACGATTATTATTTATTTTTTTATCATCCTCCTCCTCAGCATCATCATCATGAGGAAGAGGGTCAGCACTAGTTGTAGTAGTAGTAGTAGTCGTGTCGTTAGTGTTACTTCCAGCAGCCGTCAGCAGCATGTCGTTCCCCCCTTCGCGCAACAGCCAGTCTGTATACTTTGCAATCTGCCGTGCAAACTCCGTCTGATTCTCCTGCATCACCTCCACAAGTGCATCATTCAAGTGCACTGGAAACGACATGGGAGCCTCCGAAAAGCATTCCTCTACAACCCTCTCTCCCCGGCAGATGAGTGTGATCATTGACTTGACAACGGAGAACTCCTCCTCCTTCGCCGGCCTTGACTTCAGCTGCCGCATAATCGTCGTGCCCTCGTGCAAGATGTACTGACGGAATATGAAGCCGCACTCCTTCTCAAGCCGCACGTATGGCGCCAAGAGAAGAAACCCCAAAGCGAAGCGAATACAATCATACTTCTCTTCCCTCACGAGCCGCGGGAAATCACGCGCCAGAACATCTGTGCCGCGTGCAACCAGCAGCGAGGTCTGCGCAACCTCCTCCAACTTCGGCAATGTACTCACATCAAGGCAGGCCTGCACGCACTCGCGCCCCTCTTGAAGAAAACGATCGACCTGCTGAAAGAAAACCTCCGTGCTATCGCCGTTCCTCCACATTTCCTCCGCCACTCCCTCGTAGAACTCCCGGGCAATAGAAAGTATATCCGGCTCCACGCGCAGGAAGTACACCTCAATAGATGTACACAGATTTGTGAAGAGACGTATCTCCTGTCGAGCATTCACCTCGCGGCCAAGGTCACGCCGCATGTATGCAAGATATCCCGCCTGTCCGCGTGACAGGAGCCACGGGTGTTGCAGCAACACTTTCTTCATGATTGCAACAGCGAGGCCGTCGATTGACTGCACCGGACGCACTCTAGAGATGTAGCAGCGGTCCATGTAAACCCAAACCTCCTGCAATTCTGCAATGGCAAGTCGGTAGTGACCCCATATATGTACAAGACGCAAAAATGTCAAATCACCTGTCGAATCATCCTCGCAAACGGCGGTGAGTTCCTGCAAAACACACATAACGTATGCCTCAAGAGCTTTCTTTAATTTTTCATAGATAACCGCTCCAGAATCCAACTCGACGAGGGTTCGCACACTTCTGAAGACAGCATCAGCAGAGTACCCACGATTAGGAATCCTCACTGGAGGAATATGTGAACACAACGACAATGGCGGCGATGATGATGATAATAAAGATGACGAAAACAAAAATGAGAGAAGTGAACTGGATTGCGTGAATGGCGGCATGGAGGAGATCACAACTCTCGTGTGTCCAACTGCGCGTCCCAGCACGACGTCCAGCATGTGCTCAACAACTGCATATGCCTTCTCCTTCTCCGCATTGCATGACAGCTGGTGCTGCTTGGGGTCGTGGTCGAGCAGTTTCACCGTCACGCAGGGCTTCGCGTTAAGCAGCCCCTCATCCCACTGCACATTTGTTGCCGGGGGGTCATAGAGCGTGTACGATGCCATCAGGCTTGGGGTTTATTTCTTTGATCTCTCTTTTTTCTTGGGGCACACCCACACAAACACACCTCCCTCTTCTACTATTCTTGGACTTTCTTCTCTCCCTTCCATTCGGATGAGTCAGAAACACCCCCCCCCCAAAAAAAAAAAAAAAAATATTTGTGAAAAGGAGAAAGAGATGCAAGAAGAGAAAAAAAAATTTGACCCATGACAGCCGTGGGAAGTGATAAATAAGAAGTCAAAGAGTGACGGCAAGAGGACGGGTGATGCATGTGATGTGTGAACACAGAAAGGAGGAGAAAAAAAAGAAGAAAGTCGTAGTGGCAGTCGCGAGGTAAGGAAAAGAACCGAATGATAGAAAGAAAAAGTCAAGAAAGTAAGAAGACTCACAACGAGAGGAAGAAATAAGGGTAGAAAACGGCCCTTTATGCCGACAATCAGATATATGATTTTGGGTTGTTGTTGTTGTTGCTTTCCTTTGACTCATATTATCATCATTACTGGATATACGACCTGATAACCTCTTCGTAATTCCTCGCATCCTCCGCCGGCCGTTGCTTCGTAATGGCTCCAATAATCACCGGCATGTCATCCTCCACAGAGAAAATGCTCGTCGCGAGGAAAACAAGAAGGTGAAAATCTGCCAAGTTTTCTAACATCGGCACGCTCCGTCGCTTTGGGTCCCCCATGTAATTACGCAGGTTTACTATTGTTGGTGGCTCCATGCCAGGCCGTGACACACGCATAAAAAGATTTCGTATGACTGGCGACTCAAACTGCTGCACCGCGACGTAACTAGTGAACCAGCGTGTGTCAATATCGTGGTTTGGTGCCCGCGTCACAATCCGCTTGTGCCCCTTATCGTCCGTGTCCTCCTGCGCCACCTCCAGTGGGATGCTGCTGTATACATACTTGGCGCTTTCTGCGTCTGACGGGTCGTTTGATTTCTCCCGCAGCACGCCGAGTCTGTAGAAGTGCACGGCCTGCGGCGATGTCTGCCACGCCTGGCACTCAATGTGCCCAGTTGTTAAGCTTGGACTTATTGTTAGCAGCACGCACTCATCGCCAAAGCGCGACTGTTCACGGGCGCAAAGTAACATCTCGCGTGAGCTGAGCACAATCTCATCCGTGTTGCGTGCGGGATGTGTGCAGACGGCCCCAACGCGGCGCAGGCCCAACAACTCCGCAACGCGGTCGACTTGTCGGATGCGGCCGTCCGGGAGATAATGAAACGCGTGTGCATCGCCGTGCTGCTCCGGCTCATAGACCGCATGCACCTCAATCGTCATGAGGTCGGCGTCGTACTTGCCGTAGAGAATGCCGTAGCGCTGCAGGGACCAGTCCAGCTGCCGCACAAAACTCTGAAACATATTTAACGCCACCGCATCTGCACGCACGAGACGGGTGCGGCTCTCCACCCACCGGACACGCGAGCGGTCAATCGCCTCCATCAGCTGAGAGGAACGCACAATGTTTGATTCCACAACGCTACCACCAACAATTGTGTACCGGTCCTTGTTGTGGAATATTCCTGTCTCGGGGCAAACCTCCTTTTTGTACGGCGGTTCGTGGCAATTTGGGCAGGGCTCCACACGCGGCTTTCCAGCTGCATCGAGTTTGCTGTATCGCGCCGCCCGCTCACGTCGCAGCTTCTCCAACTCTGTTTCTCTTGACATTCCTATGTGCGTATATATATATATATATATGTGTGACTGTAAGTGTAAGTGTGAGTGTTTGTGTGTATAAGAAATCAAAGAAATGGGGATCCAGGAGGATGTTAATGTTGTAGTCTAGATGAATCCTTCCTTGTTCTCTCCTTCTCTATGTAATGTAATCCCCCTTTCCTTTTCTTTTTACTTTGTTTTTGTATTATTTTCACTATGATTACTCGAAAGGCCCTGTTTTCCACAACAACAGCAATCGGAACGAGAAAGACGCGAACCAAGAATTAGACACATATATGCACACACGGACATGTCAAATGGTAAACTCCCTCCCTCTCTCTCTCCTCTACCCATTCTAATACCATCAGAATCACACACATACACAGACGTCTTCTTTTCCTTCTTTGTCTTCATAATCAGAAGCACTTCAGAATTTCAAGTAGTGCTCTTCACGTCTGTCAAACGGTTCTGTGCGGCCCAGTAGGCGAAGAACAGTTCTATACGCCCCTGTCACCACCAATGAACGTGTGTTTGTCATTATCTCCGACTTACGCGCCCGCTTTCTTCTCTCTGTCCCACGTTCCACCTTCTGCCTCTCCTGCGGGACTTTCTGTGGCTTGTGAGCACTGCCTCCCTTCCAGCTGCTCTTGCCACCCTCCAGCCTCACCTTTATCATAAAGTCATCATCATCATCGTCAGCGTCCTCATCGTCACCATAGTCATAATAATCATTGTCAGCCCCATCCTCCCCCCGTGGGACTACAGACATGGACAAGATACGCTGCGGCACTAAAACCCGCTCCTTTTCCTTCACGTATGCATGCAACTCATTCAGGTTATGAAAGCCAAAGACACCGACACCTTTGCCACAGCCCCGTATTTGTGCAGTGTCCTTCTTTACTACCAAGGATGACGTCTTTGTTGGGGTTACATCCGTTGCTGCTGCTGTCATACCTCCTCCTCTGCCGACATTATTGTTATTTCCACTAGCACTAGTATTGCTGTCATTGGCTCGTGCCTGCCGCAGCTCCTCGCGTCTTTTACATTCCACCTCAATGCGCTGCATCATGGGTCGCACCTTGTGTTCAATCCAATACTTGTGATATGTCGGTGGCCACGCCTCACAGACCTCATCGCACAGCAAGAGATCCTCACAGAGCTTCCGCATGGTGGTTGTCGTATTTACATCCTCCGCACACGCAATCGTCACCTCATCTGTGAGGGAGGGTGCAAAGAACGGCTCTAACTCCTCCGGGGCGGCGGTGTAGCGCACAATAAATAGAGCCAAGGCCCGAATTGTTCGCCGTGGATGACGCACAAAGTGCACAAGCGCATCCCTGTATGTAAGGCCCAGGCGGTAGAAGGCGCCCATTGCCAATAAGAACGGGGCTGCGTTGCCGTCCTCATCCATCACGCCGACGTACTTCACCTCCTGTTCACAGTAACACAAAAGATTCTCAACCCGCTGCTCATGCCGTTCAGAGTCCCGCATAAGCGCGGCTGCTGTTGCTGCTGCTGCTGCTGCCACATCTCCCTCATGAATTCGTTTATAGCGAGTCTCAAATTCCTGCATCCATTCCGGTGTGAGAGCTTTCTGCAACGTTTCCCACAGGTCCTCATCAAAATTCATACGGGACCGGAGAGACTCCTTCTTGCGTAAAATCTCCGCAGGTGTAGAACGTGCTTTTCCGCCTGCGCCTGTATAATGATTACACAATCGCATGCCGTAGGAGAGAGCAATGAAGGGATTTCTCAATCCAATGCTAAAAATCTCCGCAGCCACGCGGGAGTCAGTGACAAGAAGAAGAAACTGTGTGGTTCCCTCATCCTTGACTACGTCTGTGTGAATGGTAGACACAATGTGAAGCAAGAGATGATCAGGAGGTGGTGGAAGACTACCGCTATTACTGCCGCCACTACTACCACTGTATGTTGCATGTACCTTGCGGCGCGCGGTCGGTGTTAGTAGACTATACAACTCTGCCTGTAGCTTCTGCAGTACATGAGACTGTATCGGCTGCGGATGATCCGACGGGACCTCCAAGACGAACTCCGGTCCAGTGAAAAGATGCGGCTCCACCATATTGTCAACAACACCCCTTTCAGTGTCTTTCCGAGCACCACCACGACCACTTCCTCTTCTTCGCCCTAAAAAAAGAAAGAAGAAAGAAAGAAAGAAACGGAGGCTGTGCGGCATCGCACGGGGAAACATATATGAAGCATAAGAGTAAGAAGTAGAAGAGAGCTAAAAAGAGAGAAAGGGGAGGGGGTCATCACATCAAGAGGAATAAAATGTATAATAGGAGCAAGGCGGAAAAGATAGAGGGAAGCAATAAAATTAAAAAAATACTTCACCCACAAACAACATTTACCTCCCTTGCCTTTTTCATCTCATTGTTTGTTTGTTTTTGGTCTTGATTTTTGCTTTCTTCTATGTTGATGGAATGCGACGATGGGGACGACAAATTCACTCTCACCCTAGCCAGTATTAACGCTATTCATGCACAAGAATGGCGATGGCACAACGAACAGTGGGGCTGATGTCAGCACACAACGCCTAACAGCCGCCTGTAACTTTTCCCCCCGCAGCTTCCCTGCGGCGTCTGTGTTGTACATGAAAGGATCGGCAAGAATTTCCCACAGCCTCGGCAGAGTGAAGAAGGCCCGCTCCTGCAGCTGTAGCTGCTCTAACAAGTAGTTATTCTCCTCAAGGAAAGAATCCATTTTACTCGGTGTCTTTCCAGACGCACTGGCAGCAGCACTTGCACCACCACTGGCCCTTATAGATGGGCTCTTTGCTGCCGTGCTGGTTCCCCCCTCGTAGTTATCCGCGGCGAGCTGCAGCACCTTCTTCACCATGGAGACTAGCAGCGGGAGCGCTCTCTGCGCCCAGGCGGTGTTCCCATTATTATTATTATTATTATTAGAGTGCCGATCCTGCAGCTCCTGTGGTGATGCTGCCAGCTGGGCAATCAGCCATGTCTTTTCCTCCTCCGTGTAGGGAACCTCAGAGGTAACACTCGGACTTTTTGTTGTCTTTACCTCCTCTTCCTTCTCCGCAGATCCTTTCTTCGGACTGACTGATGGCATTTCTGGTACTACTTAGCCACGTTTCTTCTTTGTTTGCTTCTTTGGATAAATGCCATAAGAAGGTGAACAGAAAAAGTGAAAAGGAAAAAAACAAAAAAATCACGGGCCATTGTGAGCGACAATGTGTATATATCGAACCAAACAAGAGATTTAAAAAAAAAAAGGAGCACAATGAAGCCATGAATTCCTTCACGGTGCGTCCCCTCACTGTGCCACAAAACAAAAAAAAGAAAACGGCCATAAGAAATACACGCAAGACTCAGTAATGTTATCATGCACACGCGTGTACACACATGCATTACTGTTTAGATTCAACTTGTGAGTTCCCTCTCTCTCTCTCTCTCTCTCTCTCTCTCTCTCTCTCTCTCTCTCTCTCTCTCTCTCTCTTTGTTCCACTCAACCTCCTCCTCCTTCGGCCTGTCGTTTTCTCTCCGAGTTCTCTTCTCAAGCACTCGCACTGTTTCCGCCAACTCGTCCTCGATGCGTCTTGCCCAGTTCAATAGCTCCCCAGCACCATTTCCCTCAGCTGTGTATTCAGAGCTCGCAAACAGCGCCGTCATCTGCCGCTGAAGCTGCGAGCTCCGCCTGACATTTATTGTGTCCATCCATAAGACTGGCAGTCTGCGACGATGTCCATAAATAATGTTGATAATGGTGGCAGTGATTAGTGGTGATGATAACAATGAACCCTTGGCTATGCCGGCCGCCTCATCGTGGTGCCAAGGTCTAGTGCCCCGGCCTCAAGCGAGAGTGTGACGCCTGAGCAATGTCACTTCGTGGAAACCGTCTAAACCGTCCCTTCCTCCTGCTGTCTTTTGTTTTGGAGCATCCATATCGCTCCCAGTGTGCACGACGGCTCGTGCCAGGAGAGATGTGTGTCTGCTCCAGCGCCAGAGACAGAGAGGCGCTTGAGAAAAAAAAGGGAAAAAAAGAAAAGAAATACACATACATACATACATACATACACGTGCATATGTGTATGTGGGGGGGGAGCGAAAGCAAAAGAACAAATAAAATAAAATAAAGGGGAAAAAAACAAAATAAAACATGGAAATGAGTCCAAGCACATACAATTACAATAACATTACACAGACAACATCGCGACTCAGTCCCTATCCATTTCCATACACTCTGCATGCATACAAAAATGCGGCTGTAACTCTTTGGCACTTCGTTGCATGTTTCTTCAGATACGAAACACACCAAAAAAAAATTTTAATAAATAAGAAACTTACCGTTCCGTTACTCTCCTCTCACCTTCACACTACACGTAAATGCCCCCCCCCCACACACACACCTCCTCTCTTCCACTTCACCTACGATGCGGTGTTGGTGTCTGCAGTGGATTCGCTAGCGGCATAGTTCCCACCACAGGGACGCTGTACGGCAGCAGATCGTCCACGAGGTCGATGTGGGAAAGAATCATGCGGCGGCAGCACATGCGGTCGAGCTGCAGAGCGTTGAGGGCCTCCGCCTCGGTGTAGTCCTCGCTGAGCAGCTGCTGGTACGTCTCGTAGAGGTGGCCAATGACTTTCCCGCAGGAGTAGCAGCGGACCGGGATGAGCATGCGGCTGAAGCAGCACTAGCTAAATAAATTAAATCAACAACAGAAAAAAAAAGACAACAATGGTGATCTAAAGAAAAAAAAAAAAAGAAAAGCGACAGAAGCGGCATTAGGCACATCCCATGAAAAGCTAGCACACGCACAACAGCAACGACAACGAGAAGATATATAATCATTATTTTTTTTATTTTTTTTTTTTTTAGGAGGACCAAAAATATATATAAAAAGATAAAATGGCATGGACTCAGCCACCACACCATTGTCTTTTATCTTGTCCTTGTCTTTGTTTTCTCTGGGGGTGGGGGGGAACGAATTAGCTCACTCTACTCTGCTTGTTCTATTGGTGATTACGGCGAGGAAAAGAAAGAAATAGTTTTAAAAAGAGAAAGAGACGGAGCAAAACACACACACGCAAATATGGAAAATAAAACAAAGAAAAGAAGAGGAGAGGCACGCATTTGGAAGAAGAAGTGCTCACATCCCACCAACTCCCCGGTAAACCCTTTCCGTATATAAAGGAGAAGGAATACAGAAAGAGGCATTGTGCGAGAAGGAAAGAGAAGGAACCGTCTCGCTCTTCATACTCACTGCTCCCTCCCTCCCCACACACACTCACTCTCTCTCAGAGAAGTCACCTCAAGAAGAGGGGTCGTATTAGATAAGAAAGATATAAGAGAACAAACAGAGAAAGAAAAAAAAACTCAAAGACGAAGTAAGAACAATATATATGACTCTGTGCGTGTGCATGCGCGCACGTATATAAATATACCCCTCCTCCTTCATACTGGCATTCTCTTCCCACATTAGTTGTCTACCATCATCATCATCATCATCATCTCTCTCCCAATCACCTATCAGTTCCATCACACTCACTTATAGTTTCTTTTTCTTGTTTCTGTTTTCATTATTCCTCTTCTTCTAACTATTTGCTGCAGTTACACTTCATGTGAGAAACCCCCGTGTTAACTCTCTCTTTCTCCGCGCCATCTACCCATCTCCTCCAGCATTTCTACTCTATTCCCCGTCCTTTCTTCTGTCAATATTAATTCTTCTTCTTCCTCTCTCGCGCACATCATACTTCTTCTCTTGTGTATTTGTTGGGTTCTTTTTATTTAGGATCATGAACAGTAACAACAACAACTACAACAGCAACAGCAGCAGCGTCATTACTACTACGACTATGACTGCTAACACGAATATTATCACCACTCAAAGGAAGTAATCAGGTGTTTTCTTCGAGACCTGCGCCTCCCCTCTTCTTGGGGCCGGGTCAAACTGAAAGAAACACTTATTCATGTGCTCGTCCAGCTCCAGAAGACCCGCGAGATTACCGCAGCGGTAGCAGTAGTTCGGCGCGCTAAATA
Organism: Trypanosoma lewisi; assembly: GCA_036321185.1. Taxonomy (NCBI): domain Eukaryota; phylum Euglenozoa; class Kinetoplastea; order Trypanosomatida; family Trypanosomatidae; genus Trypanosoma; species Trypanosoma lewisi. The sequence goes on along the minus strand of JAWVMQ010000081.1, from coordinate 64,209 downwards.
TTGTCACGAGGCGCTCATTATGTGCCCAGCTGTACCCATCCGACACCAACTGATGTGCCCGCGCAATCATCTTTAGCCCATTGTTGTGGCAGAACTGCTCGGAGATGTCAGCACCGAATGTAAATCCGGCGCCCCGAGGACTTATTCCCCATCCGTCGCGGTCCTCCGGGTCGGACCACAGTAAATCACACATCGGCCCCTCGTGCGGGACCTCCTGCACGCGCTCGAGGCTACGAATGTGCGCAAGACTGTCGAGGGTGGGCGAGAGGCCGCCATGTAGACAGAATATCTCGTTCTCCACCACCGCCGCGAGCGGGAGGTAGTCGAAGAGGTCCGTCAGCAGCTTCCACACATTCGCGCTGCCGTACTTCCTCACGCACTCGTCGTAGAAGCCGTAGACCTGCGTGATTTGCCGTGACTCGTGATTGCCGCGGAGGATCTGCACGCGCTCGGGGTACCGTATCTTGAAGAGCAGCAGCAGCGTCACCGTCTCCACGCTGTAGTACCCGCGGTCCACGTAGTCGCCCATGAACAAATAATTCGTGTCGGGCGGGAGGCCGCCGATCTTCAGCAGCTCGAGCAGGTCGTGGAACTGGCCGTGGATGTCGCCGCAGACGGTGACCGGCGCCCGCACCGTGTGCACATTCCCCTCCTTCTCCAACACCTCCCGCGCCTTCTGGCAGAGCTGCGCCACCTGCGGCTCGCTCAGCGGCTTGCCCTGCAGGACGTACTTGATAAGCTCGTCAACGTTGAAGTTGCTCGGCTCGGTCATGGCGGAGGATGTCGTGGGCGCCGCCACACCCGCCCCCGCAGTCGTGGACGACGCTATGGTTTTGTTCACAATTCCAGTGGACGCTGACATCGCCATCTCTCCTCTCTTTTGTTTTTTCCTTTTCTCGCTCTATAAAGATATATATATATATTCTATTATTTTTTCTTACAGTGCCGCTCACAGCAGCAAGAGACTCAGTTTACGCCCTCTTGTTGAGCACGGATATTTACCAATGACTTGACTCAAGAAAGGAGAGAGAGAGAAAAAAAAAAGGGAAGAAAAGGAATATGTCTTCTTCTTGTTTCCTCCCCTCTCAGGCCTGACCCTTACTGTGTGGTAGCCAAAAAGAAAAAAAAAGGTTGAGAAAGGAGCCTACAAGAGAAACATCCTTACATATATGCAAACACATGCATTATTTCCAAAACCGTCTCCCAGAGAATAAGAATCAGAATACCAAAAAAAAAAAAAACTCCCACTTATTATAGGTGGGTGTCGCAATCAAAGAGAAACTATTTGGGAAGAAAAGCAGTGATCCTGATGATGTCTCACAGGAGTATACATGTATGTATAGAAGCAAAACAGAAGGGATATATGTATGTATGTTATTTTTAAATGTCTCTTCGCCCTTCCCCACCCACCACCAAAAAAAAAAAAAAAAGAAGTGGAAGAAAGAATAACTCCAATCAATCACCACTCCGTTGGACTTATATTTATCAGTTCCATCATCGCCCGCACAACCCGCAGCACACCCACAAATGGTGGAATGTCCGTAGCAGCCAGCACCTTCCTATCGACGTCCCTCTGCGGAATAATCCAGAACGCCATCACAACTGCTCCAAAGAGTGCCTCCACAACATCCGCCCGCCGCTTCGGGTTGCTGATCCCCCACCTAAGTTCCAAGTAGCGGGAAACCGCGTCAGGCAGGTGGTGGGCGAGGCTCACACTTGATGTGCCCTTAACAATGGGGCCATGTGTTCATGCATCTAGCTTGCACTGGGCGAAGACAAAGTCCAGCACGGCGTCGCCGAGGTACCCCAGCTCCTCGTTCTTCTGCGGGGTGACGGCCAATACACGTTGCTGCCGCAGATCTTGCAATAGAGATTCCTGTCTCTCCAATGGATAAGAGAAAAGAGTGCATCCCGTGTGCAGCTGCATGGGGAGAATGCGTCTCAAAGGGTCAATGAACTCTTCTTCAATGAGTTCCTCTGCCGGTGGGACTCTCACCAGCTCCCACCTGTTCATAATCATCTCAACCCGTTGTAATAGTGTCTCTCCGCTTCCCCTCACACTATTATTATCATTACTATTATTATTACTATCAGTATCGCCAGAACAACAGCAACAAGAACGCATCACTTCCTCCTCCTCTTCTTTACTCAGCTCTATAGCCATGCAAACATTTCCCGCGTCCTCCTCACCGTCACCATCGCCTTTGCCAACCTTCACGCTACTATATGACACCACCAAGGCCGCGCAGTGTTTCCTTTTTTCTTTTTCTTCTTGTTCCTTCTTCTCATTATCTAACTCCATCGTTTCCCTCCCGCAGTGAGGCTTCTGCAGTGGAAACAGCAACATCATCGCCGTGGTGGCCACGACTGCATCCCCGTTGGCATCCCCAAACACATCCCTCTCAAAATACATCACATATGATTCCTGTGGCCGCTCAGCCTTCACCCACACCGTGCGGAATGCTCCCTCCCTCACGTCGGAGCGAATCTCCTTTGTTCCCACCTGGCAGTAATACGGCACCAACTCATCACGGCACCGCATCTACGGCAAGATAAGAGATACGGCGGCAAAATCACTCAGTGCAAAGAAATTCACGCCTTCGAGCTGAATACATCTGCCCAGGAAGGTTGAGTCAGACGCCAGTCCTTTGGGGCGCAGCACATTCAGCCCGATGGGTTTAGACCCAGCAAAGGCATGCATGTTTGTAGAAGCGGGCAAGGACAACCAACGGCGTGCCGCATTCGAATCAAAGTAAAGGGGAGTTATTGTGATTGCCTTGTCAACAATAATATTGTTGTTGTTCTCCTCCTCATTGGCGTTGTTTTCATCCGTGGTTGTTGGCTCATCTTTTGCTGCAGGTGTAAAATCGCTAATCCTCACCGACTTTCGCTCAAAACCGCAAGACAATATGTCGATGGTGGCAGCACTCCCGGTGTCAGTATTATTATTATTATTATTATTATTATTATTATTATTATTATTATTATTATTATTATTATTATTATTATCTGCTGTGTCGTCATACACCAACGGATGAACTACACGAACTCTGCTATTCATGTGACGCTCCAGAAATGTCTGCGAGACAGCAAGGAAAGTAGCCTGTGACGATTTTTTATTTGCTGCCACCACGGCCTCCCATGCCGTAGAGTCGCTGCTGATGACATCCTGCCGCAGCAAGTAACCCGGTACAAGAAAAAGAAACGGTCTAAAGGGCATTACTGAGCAACCACCATTTTCCTTCACGCCACTCTCCCAGAAAACGACATCCTCCACGTAATCGTAGAGTTCCACGGTGGAATTAAACCGTGACAATACTTCATGTAGCGGCGGTAGTGGATGACTGCTTAAAACCTCCGTGGCGATGGGTTGGGCACAATGCGCCCACGCAGCACGCACCCAACAATCTCCCTGTGTTGTTCCCTATACTGACATTAATGATGGTCTTGACGGTGTTGGTTCAGCAGCAGCGCCATCATTATTACCACAAACAATATTAATATCCCAAGAGAACTGCAGTCGCTTCATAATATCGAGTCGTCGGAGCAATGTAACCAACTCCTCCGGTGTTTTTTGGCCTCCACGACGTTAAGATATCACTCGCCGCGTCCTTTTCTCCCTTCGTCTGACCAAAGTTGTTCTCTTGTAGATGCGCAAACATGTCCACCGCAGAAATCCATCCCTGCTCACACCCACCCCGCAAACATCGCTTAGCGCGAGTGAAGGCAAGAGTCATTTGGAAGACTTTCCCCAACTGACGAGAGAAATCGTTTGACATGGGCGTAAGAATTAACGGTGGGGCTGTTACCCTCCGCACCCCGCGTAAGACTGCATCCGCCTCCTCAGCAATGATCACTGTGTCATTTCCCTCGCATGATGATTCACTTTTTCTTGTTTCCTCCTCCTCTTCTTCTTTTTCTACTTCTACTGGTGCTGCTTTTTCTGCTGCTGCAGCCAACACTTCTTCTGCCGGCTCCATGTGTTGGATTTTCTGAAGCCCCCGTTGAAAATACGTCTCCAACTCCCTCATGCGTGCCTCAATGCCTTCATTCTACCACAAACGTCCGAGCCGCTGCCTCCATATGCTCTCAGCGACAAACGGCTCTGCACCCACCGGGGCGTATCCCCTGGAGATGGACTCTTCCGCCAGCATGTCCCCACAACTCGCTGTGGATGCGGGCCAGCTCACCCACGCCCAGTGTGCCCTTCCTGCAAAGAAAGAACGCCAATGTGAGTTTAATCACCCATCGGCCTCGGCGACTTGCAACGACGTTTTTCAATTTTCCTCTGCTTTTCCGATTAGACCCATCCATCATATACAACAACATCTCCTCCTTCTCCTCCATTGTCACCGCGGTCACACAAACTGAAAAAAAAAACAAGAAGGATTTGCAGTATGGGGTGAGAATATATAAATAAATAAATATATTCACTCCTATTGCAACAAAAAAGAAAAGCGATATTTTGTTGAAGAAATAAACAAAAGAGAGAAGCAGAGAAAGATATAGAAACTCTGTGTGGGTGGATGGGTGTTTCTCAGCAGTTGGGATACTGAATGGGAGTAAAATAGACGAAATATACATAGATCAATAAATAAAACTTTTAAAACAAAAAAAGGGGTGAAAACGCACACATGAGTGTGACTCGCCATGCCAGACGCCAAAACTCAGGCATCCAACCATTCATCGAGATTGAACTCCGTCAGCTGCAAGACCTCCTCATATATGTCCGCCATGGTCATATTCTTCCTCTCCACTCCTCCTCCGCCTGTCAATGGTCTCCCCGTATACTTGTCATTCGCTACACAGCGGCTGTTGTCTACACCACCACCACCACTCACATGCAGCTCATTTCCCTCATCAAGTTGCGGAGGAAAAGAAACAGATGATTCATTATTCATATCGTTGTGGTCACGACTGTCACGTGCATGACCCTGCTGAGGAATATCCGCACTAACATCCACGCCGCCACCATCACCACCACCGTTACTACTACTACTACTACTAGGAGCAGCAGCAGTAGCAGCATGGCAACCCCCGCGTTGCCTTTTTTGTCCCAACTGCGCCCCGCCGCCTTTTCTCCGACGCTGCCGTTCAGTGAGACTGAGGTTCTCAATGCGCTGCAGCCGCTCCGTCAGTGCCGCCTCCATCTTCTCCCGCCGCTGGTGCTCCACCCAACGTTTCTCCAGCACTGTCCGTCGCTTCAAGTCATGCACCAGCGCCCCCCACTGCAACGGTTCATTGCATAGCGGGCACGGAGACGGCTGACATGGCAAAAGTGACCGTAATGGAGGCGGTCCAGTAGAACTGTTCTGAGATGCAGAAATGTTACAACTAGAGTCAGGGAGTGGGAGCATATTATTTTTTGGACTAGTGGAAGTATTATTTATACTCACGGGAAAAGAAGAAAGTGGTCGCCCCGTTGAAAGACCACCACTAAAACTACTCGTATCCACATTATCTTTGCCCCTATTGTTATTCCCATTGTTGCACGCAAGTTGGGTGGATTGACATGTCATCACATCCCCTTTAGAAGTGGATTCATATGTAAACCACATTGCGAGGCATGTCAAGTGGGCCCGAAGGCTACAGAATGGTGTATGGACGCACCGCACAAAGTACGGTGGTTGAAGTGGAAGAGAACATAACGAACAAGGGTACTGATTCAACTCCAACAGCTCCTTCACTCTGGCGTGGTGTCGAAGAATATCCTCTTCACATAAATACCTGCAACTACGCATACACCCAACCATATTCTCTCCTTCAGGCGGAATGTCCGCAGCAACATCATCAGTAGTAGTAGTACTGTGGTTGTTGAGTTGCGCTGTCACAAAGTAAACGCATCCATCCCCCGCGCCGCCTCCGTCCCCCTCCCCTTTGAGGTACTGACTCGCAAACCGCTCCTTCGTTATCTCCTCAATGCGCAGCAGCGACGTCTCCGGTAGTCGCGGCAGCGACGGCACACGTTGCCGCAGCTCCGCCGTCACCTCCGCGAACCGGGCCGGCTCGAATATGTGCAGAGTGAGCTGCAGCCGCGCGAAGAGATCGTCCCGCAGCAGAAGATGCAGGACGGCGGCGGCGCAGTGCAGGCGGTGCAGGCCGCGGAGACTCCCCACGTGGCTTTTGAGCCGCGCCGACTTCGCCGGGTGCTGCCAGCACCACTCGAACTTCAGCGCGACGCGGTCCTCGCCGAAGCCGGAGACGCACAAGACAAGCGCCCACGGCCGGCCGCGGCGTTTGGTGCGCCACGCCCCGCTGACGATCTCGCCGTTGTGCTGCCGCAGTCGGCGGAGGGGGTCGACGGTGTAGCCGATGTAATAGTCGCCGGCGCAGCGCGGGTCAAGGCTGGTCAGGAGATAGACGCAGTGGAACCGAGTATCCATGTCTGGGGGGAGGTGGATCTTTAATGGAGTTTAGAGGCAATGTACTTTAATTTTATTTCTTTTTATTTTTTATTTTTTTTGGCTTCTAACAGAACGGGTAGTGATAATTCCAAATCTAAATATATATATTCTAAGCACGAAGATTGATAGATAGATAGACAAACTGCTCTCTCTCTCTCTCTCTCTCTCTCTCTCTCTCTATCAATCTCTCTCCCTCTAAAAAAAAGAAAAAAAATTGATGGCACACACACACCTTTATGTACAATGTATACTCAAAGGCATACAAACCGAATTCTCCCTCTCTCCTTCTTTCACACACACTCTCTCAGCCCCAAACAGACGAACACGTCCACTTGTTTCTGATCCCTTTGTGTTTCTTTTCTCTTTGTGATGTGTTTTCCCACTCTTCACCCACCATTACAAAACACACATGAAAAAAAAGAAGGAAATTGTCACCCAACGATCACACTTAGGTTTGGCCAGGAGACAAAGAGAGACAACAGAAGGAAAGGAAAAAAAGAATGGACGCCAGTGGGTAGAAACATGCGCACATCACATATACTCATATGCATTTCAATGAGAAAAGTGGGAATAGAAACCGCAAAAGGAGCTGCAGCCAGAATAATAGTAATAATAATAATAATAATAATAATAATAATAATAATAATAATAATAATAATAATAATAATAATAATAATAATAATAATAATAATAATAAATGGCAAATTCCCCGTCAAGAACAACAGGTCAAAAACACATCAGATATACGCATATCTCTTCTTCACTATCTTTCCGTTTTCTTTTCATCGCTCGTGCCTTCTTGCGTCTCATTATTATCAATTTCTTTCTTTCTTTTCCCACCCTCTTCCTTCTCTTCCTTTTCTTCTACTTCTCCTGGTATCGGACATATCTCCTTCCCTTCCCTCCTCCTCTCCCCGCAGTTGCTCACCACCCTCCTGGTATGTTTCACTTTCATCCTCCTTCTACCTCGTTTCCCATACGTGTTCCCCCCACACGTCATTTGCTCTGTCTCTCTTCTTTTTAGTTTTATTTTTTTCTTCTCTCTTGTTGGGTCCGTGTGTGTAGATCTCCTCCCGCGTGTTGCGACTACAGCTGCACACATGCATGCACCTCAACTGTAGGCCTCCCACGTCCCCGCGGTAACTATGCAGGGCGCACAGCACACACGTTTTGACTTTTTCTTGTGTGTTTTGTTCAAGTGTGGGCAAACCCAATGGAGTGGATATCAGAAGGGAAAAGAATGCAAAACACAACACAACAGAAAAGTAGCACACATTTCAAAACAAAAGTAACACAAGAAGAATGCAAATGAAAGTGAGACACACAAAAAGAAGAAATAAAAAGAAGAAAAGTAAAGGAAAAAAAAAAAAACATTCTTCTTTTATTGCTCCCTTACTCCATCCAGATGCATACCGATTTTTCTATAAATATCCACATACATACAATCACCACCCTGGTAGACACATTATTTCCATACAGGCAGAGGACATGTAGACAGGAAAGTCAGGACGCAAGATAGAGAAAAGAAGAGAAGAAAGTGAAGAAATAGCGCAAGCAAATGTGGGAGAGAAAGTGAGTATATATATATATATATATATATATATATATATATATATATATATATATAACTCTTTACGTGATGGACTTGTTGACCTCACGGTGCAGGTGCACAAGAAATTGATCATATCCCATAAATCCACCCTCATTCTCCTCTTTAAGCTGTCGAAAGAATGCCTCCTCCGCGCGGTCCTTCTCATGCAGAATAACAAAACGCCGCATCCCGTCCTCCCGCAGGAGACATGCATACAATACATTGCGTAGCCTCTCACCAAAGTCCTCAAAGAACACCGTTCGCCCAACCTCTGAAGTATTTGAGGTCCCGAAGAGGTCAAGTGACACCTCAGGGGCAACGGCGGAGCCTATCCATAGATAGACAATTCGTGCCTGTTCGTCGCAGAGTACATAGACGCCATCTGTTAAAATACTATCGAAAATAAGTTGCCTCCATGCAGGCAAAATACATCGGCCCAGCTCTGGATCTATCATTCCGGTTGAGGTATCATAGTGGAGGTTATGTACAGCATACAGTGTGGGATATAAATATGTCAGGCACTGATGCATAGGAACCGTCAAGAGAAGAAACAGTTTCTGCACGCGATCGTCAATGGGAACAGTGGTGCCCTCCACGAATGCATCGGCCTTGAGGAGGGAAAGCACAAACAGTGGAATAAGTCGTAAACGTGAAGGCATCAGAAGAGATGTTGTGACGTTGGATGTACATAAACGGCGGTAGGCAATCAGCATCTTCAATACACGTTCCTGCGCCGCACTACGAGCATACTTCAGTCCTTTATTTACGGAGTTCCCTATTGCCTCATGTATGTAGCCCATGAGTGTCGCCTCCAAATCCGCCTCAAATACACCGGCAAGTGTTGTCGCTACCGGCATGCGAACAGAGTGCACCCGCACTCGGCGCTGGCCCGCACGTGTAGTGTACAGTAATGCAATTTGAAAGTATGCAGAAGAAGTTTTCTCCAACTTCCCTTCATGGGCAAATTCCACATAAAATGTAGAAGATCCCTGCACATGGGCGAGATCCATGTCATGTGTGTCCTGAGACATAAAGTGACCATGGTAGGCCTGCACCCGAAGTCCGGTACTACACCGCACACGCAGGATCCCTGCGTAGCCTGCCTCTTCTAATAAAGCCTGATCTAATGCTGCCTGGACTTTGGTTGAATCCGTACCGCGATCGTAATTCGAAAAAAGATGTACTCGACCGTTAGAAATATGACTTGGTTGTGAGAGAGTAACCAATTCACAGTACTCATCTGCAAACATATGAAGGTCAAAAGATATCTGCTGCTTAGCACATGTAGTCGCAGTTGTTCTCCAAAATCCATCCATGGGTCTTAGTAAGTCCTTTTCCTTCTCAGTTCCATATATTGTATGCTGCTCACGCAATTTTATTGCACCAACACCATGCCGAGGTGCCTTGTGCCCGCACAAAATAACACGACCACCATGTTGGCCCGCAAGCACTAATGTTGCAACCTGCACGGCCGCGCCCATGACACTATCCGTCTCACGGAGGTCCTCTGCATATTCCTGCACACGCATCAAAAACGCATCTACGAGGTCCAGGTCTGTGCCTAGTGTTAGCCAGCACAGACTGGTGAAAGGCAATGGAACAAACGGGTTGTCAACATCGGCAACAATAAGTTGTGGAATACGAGGATGACGGAGATTGTAAAAATGTAACGTGGATGCATATGTAATAAAGGCTACACGACACTGTGGAAATTGTTGAGCCATTTCATGAAAAGAACGAAGTAAAGCATCCACATAATCAGGAAGAAATGTTGAGGCGGCTTTTTGAGAAACATCCAGTAGAAATAAATAATGTAATGGTCTTACCGCGATTGCTGTGTCCTTCTCATCACGAAGTGCATACTCCGGGTATGGCCCAACATCATACTCCACGCTGCCGCGGCTTAGCTCCGCTCTCTCAGCCCGATCTAAGCGCTGGCTGCGTGCATCCAAGTTGCAGAAGTCCTCATTTCCCACCTCGTTCGACATACCACAGAAGGGGCAAGTCCAAAACCGGCCCATGTCTGTGAAGCGGGCATGGGGAGAGATGTATGCACGACAGCGATGACAGCGAACAGGCGGACGACCCTCCACAAGAGGGACTTCTTCTCGTGGATGCAATGGGCGGCACAGCGGAGCCAGGACGGCACCAAAAAATATTTTGCTATCCTTAACAAGGCGCTCCTCACCGGGTACTGAGTTTGTGGTGGGTCGAAAAAACTTTGGATTTGCATTGCCATCATCTATAGCAACAAACCCCGTCGCACTGAGTGGTAGTTGACCTGAAGAAGTATTAATCTCCTGATTTCCAGCTTTCTGAAAAATATCCCGGCGTGGGTTGGGTGCATTTTTTAAATCAACACTACGCTTGGGTGGGTAACGGGCGTACTTCCCCGCTGAGGGCACGTCCTGGTCACGTTGACTGGAGCTATCATTGGGAGAAAACATTCCCTCGTGTTGTCGCTGTCGACTTTGCTGCGCCTGCCGCGGCTCAACTGTACGCCCGCCGCCACTGCCGCCAGTACTAGCCTGCGAATCCCACACAGATGGAGTACCTCCTGCAGAGGGCACTCCTGGAGCAGATGCAGGAATGCTATTGCTATTATTAGTAGTAGTAGTAGCAGTAGAATTAGGAGGAGGAGGAGGGAGAGGAGCTGTTTGTAAATGCGATTGCTGTGGAGTTTGCTGCAGTGTACTGTAGTTTGGTGCTTGATAGTAGTTAGCATATCCCTGCGCCCCAGTCACTGCCGCTGCATGTGCATTCGGATCATGATACTGCTCAGTCATTTGTGCTCCGTTGCCCATCACACCCGCAGTATTTGCATTATTAGTGTTAGCAAGTGGGGCAACGCCGTACTGTGGATTTGTGTACTGTGCCCATGATGCCACGGGAGCACTTCCCTGATCCTGCTGGTAATAATGTTGTTGCTGTGGCGGCAGCGGCGGCTGTTGTTGTTGAGCCCCGCCGTATGGGTAATGCATCTGGTCGTTAAGTATGAGAGGAAATATAAAAATAAAATAAAATAAAATAATAATAATAATAATAAAAGGAAACAAAACTACAAAATCCAATGAGAATGTTAATAACCTTTTATTTTATCTTATTATTGATTTTTCTTCGTCCTCTCTTTCAAGATACACAGACACACAGACTCTGCAGGTACAAAGTAACAATGTTACAAAAAGTCAGAGACACTCAGAGAGAGTGTGTAGTTACGAAATAACTCTTTTTTTTTCCTTTTGTTATTATTTAATTTCTTTGAGGAGGTTTACTACACAGAGTAATAATAATAATAAGAGGGAAAAGAAAAAAAGAAGAGTACAGTATAATAATAGCATCCACAACAGAGTGCAATAATGTAATACAATGAGAGAATTGTAATTATATTTATTTGTATTTATATACATGTAGTAGTCAACAGTGAGAAAGGAACAGAAACACACAAAGACACACAAAACACTCACCTCTCCCTTGGCGGGGAACTCCAAAACAGCCACACGAACGGAATGAACATGAACCATTTACATTCACTCCCAATGATCATATTACCACTTCTCCTCTTGTGAAACCAAAGGCCCTGGGTGAATGTAAACAGTGTGAGAACTGCGAGTACAATGCGGGGTGGTCCGCTGCTTCAATTCAGTTTCCCTCCTTCCTTCCTCTTCTTCTTCTTGCTCTTGTTGTGCCCATGTGTATACATGCATCCCACGCTGCCAGCCAACTACTGCACGGCTCTCTGCTTGGGCATTCACTCCTCTTGGTTGTGTCTACCTCCCACTGTACACACCCGTACTGTTTGTCTGTATATATATATATATATATATATATATATATATATATATGACAGAGAGTTAAAAAAAGAAAAAAAGAAAAGAAAAAAAAATGCACTGTCTTGTTCTGTACAGTGTCCATCAATGGAAAGTTACACTGTAGTTGTAAAATCCAAAGAAGAGAATACCCCCACCACGCAGACACACACGCACATCCCACAAAGCAAACTCGTCACATTACTTCTGTGAATGGTACTCAAATGCGGGAAACAGAAAAGAGAGAACAACAAAAACAAATAAGCAAAAACAAAAAACTGTCAAGACCACCAAGCACATATAACCAACAGAGAAAGAGACTACAAAACAAAAAGAAAAGCAAGAAAAACAAAGTCAAAAAAAAACATCATTGTGTGTAGTATACATACAAACAGGGAGCCGCAGAAACAGAGAGTATAATTTTTAAAGAGGGGGAAAGAGAGAAAAAGAAGAAGGGTGACTGAACACCTAAAAAAGGCAAAAACAGAATGGAATAACAATAAAAAAAACGCTTTTTCTTTTGATTTTTTGTTTCGTTCTACGTCCTTTATTTTTCTCTGTGGTTGTCTACAACGGCTCTGGCCACCAACGGCAAATACAAACACGTCAGAAGCGCGTGGAGAAGTCACGTCGCACAAGTCGCACAGCGTCGCCCAACCTAATTCCACGTATTTAATCATTATTACTATTCACGATTTTCGCTTTGTTTTTGTTTTTCTTTCATCGTCATTTGAAAACTGTTTTCTTCCGTCTTTTCCCCCTCATCCACACACACACACACACAAAAAAAAAACGCACTACCGTCTGTCTGCTTTCGACAAAGACAAAAGGCGCTTTCAGGAATTAAATAAAATACTAAACCGGTGTCATCATATCACACATACACCTAACTCCATCACATTTTTCCCCTCGATTTTACTTCCATTATTCTTGTTTACATTGTTTTCTGTTTTTGTTGTTTTTTTTGTTTCTTGTTCTAGTCTCCCTCTAATCATCTCCCCACTACACAGAGCTTCATATACATTATTTATTTATTTATGCTCGTTTGTTATTATGACACGAAAGAGATCCATAAAAATTTCATGGTTACACACACCTAGTTTACATGCTGGCGAGGCGCAGCGCGATGATTTCAAACACGTCGTATGTAATCCCGTCCGACTCGCAACCTAACAACCCCAACAGCGTCGATGTAGACGCCTGCAAGGACGCACAGTCTGGCCGTGTGGTTGTCATTGAGTCTCTGCGCATTGAGGATACATCGTGGCCATGCTGCGCTGTTTTTGTCAAGAGTCTCCCGTCAGGGAATGAGGAAGAGGGACGTCTGTGGATACGTAGTGGTGAAGAAGTATGAGTGCTGTTGTGAAAACGGGAAGCTGCGAAAGGCACACAAGGCCGGAGTCCTCGCAGAATGTTTGCATCATTGTCCTCGCCGTCAAACAAGGCCACGTGTGCACGACAGAAGTGCAGCAGTTGCTCCACTGTTATGTGGCCGCGGTTCTCCGTGTCGTATGCTTGAAAGACCTCCTGTCGCTGCTGCTCACTGTAGCAAGGCACTAGATCCCGTATGTCTGGAAGCGACTGTGTTGTGGATGCCGCTCCAGGACGCTGCGGGGTCAGTGAATACATCCCATATCGATCCACAGCGTGTCCTGGGTGTTGCGGCGGCGGCGATCTGTGCAACATGTTCCCCCCCTTGTTTGACCCGCCCTCATCAGAAAGAGGTTGCCCTTTAATATTTGTATTAGTAGTAGTATTGCTAACATTAGTGTTAGTACTGTTATTTTTATTATTTTCGGACATCTTTGCAGAGGAAGGGGGAACAGCAGCAGTAGGAGTAGTAGCAGTATGAGTCGCCCTGTCAACCGAAGGGTGCATCATCTCCAACCCTCCAGCAGTTGTCGGCGGCAGTGATAAATCTGGTATGCCTCGTCCTGTCTCGTCATCATCACTGTCGCATATCGTTGTGGAACTGTTCGTGTTGGCCGTCGTCACCGACGACGTCCTTTCACCGCGGAAGCGTGGGAACGCACTTGTGGGGCGCCCGTTGCGGCCGTCGCGCTGCGGCTCAAAAAACTCTAATCGCACGAGAAGCTGCACGGTGAGGTCCGCTACGGTGAGTCGCACGTCCTTCGATAGCATGGGAACACGGCAGCGCAGCTCCTCCTGCTGCATCTCGTGGTCGAGCACAACCGCCACGATGGGGTCAAACTCCACCTGCATGTACAGGCGTGTCTTTGTGTCGTTGTCTCCGCTGCCAGACCACACTGCATGTATGTACGTCTGGACCTCCCCGCGTATGAATAAGGGGAGGTCAATGGAAAGCGTCTCCTGAAGCGATGCAGAGCCGTTTGCATCCACGTTCGTTGGAATTCGCACGACACGCTTCATTGGTGACACCTGATGCTGGGGCCAAGTGAACTCCAATCGCCAGCTGCCATAAGAAGAGATGGGATGAAATCCACTCACCTGGATGTGGGAAAATACAAGACTGCGGGGTTGACACTCACGGGTCCTCAATGCATTTGAACCGCATCTATCACCCTCTGTTGAAGCGCGGCGATCGCCTGATGCACCCTTTCCCCCTAAGGCTACATGTGGAGATCTGTGATGTAGAGCCCCTGCTGATACTGCTGCTGCTGCAGCTGTAGTGGATAATTGCTTGCTGCAAAGACAATCTGCAGAAAGAGAAGCCTTTTTTTCGTTGTGATGACTATTCAATACATGTTCTTTCGGCTGCGCCTTTTTCCTCGTGCATGGCAAACGATATCTCGGAGTGGCACTTGCCGAGTGCACCTGTCGAATGTTGGCAACTGCATGGGTTACATTATGATAACCTCCAGTGCAGTCATCCGTCGACACAGACGTCCGTTCCGCAACATCTGCATCATACTGAGGAATAGACGACACATATTCCGTCTGTCCGTTTAAATACATCGACCCCGACGTAGATGATCGCCGGAACGGGTTATCCTTCTGGCAGCAGACTGTAAACATCACCTGCACCTCACCCCCGCACGGATTTATCGTGAACCAGTCCCCAGGATAGTAGCACGACGTGCTCCCCAGCTGTGTGGCGTCAGTCGCGTCCCGCAGCAGAACGTGAACGCCCCCTCGCGCAACGCATGCCGCGTCCCCGCCGTCCAGTAAGCAGCGCTCCGGCGCCTCGCGGGGAAACACACCGCTGCGCCACGACCCGCGGATGGGCATGACGAGATGCATGTGCTCCCGGCCCAGCACTGGCACTGACGACGGTGCCTGGCCGGGCTCCGCGGCGTCGGGGTCCGGGGCCGGGAGGGGGAGGAGCGGGTCGATCACGTGGACGGCGTCCTCGAAGAGGAGCTCGGCGGCCAGCGGCGACTCCCGCAGGGCGGCCGGCAGCCCCCGCACCCGCACCGCCGCCACGACCACAAAGTACGAGAGCTCGTCGCTCGCAGCAGCCTCGCAGGAGCCAGCCCCAATCACTGTGTCCGTAAACATAGTTGCAGTTGTATTTGTGGCGGTGGAAGGAGAGGGCGGAGAAACGACGTGTTGTTGTTTTTCGTGCTGCATTGTTTCCTTTACTGAAATTTCCATCCAAAAGATGAACACAGAAAAGAATTGTTATTTCTCTCGCTCTCCCTAACCAAACTCACCCCTCTTCCTTTTGGGTGGATGTAAATGGAATATATATATATATATGTATAATGACTTTGGACTCTGGGTGTCTGTGTGTCTTTCTCTAGATTTCTTTTCACTTTCTCTGCTGAATTTCCGCTAGAAAGAATCCATGTAAGGAAAGAAAGGAGAAAAAGAAGAAAGAAAAGAGAGGTAAAGAGGTCAGTACGGAAGAAGAGTTCCGTAATTACAATGAACACAGATATAGAGAGATACAGAGAAAAAGAGAAGGAAAAAAAAATTTCCAATGAAACAGGAATGAGGAGAAAAAAGAGCAGCAACAATAGGAAAACAGTACGTTGAATACATCATCGTTTAAGCCTGAGCAGCAGTCATCGATGCACTCTATGAGTAAAACCACACACAAGACAAAAATAAAAATAAAATAAAAAGTAAAACATCCACAAACTGGACTCCTTTTGTACATGATAATAAACAGAGAAAAAGAAGAATTTCAAAATAAAATAAAATTAAAAAAATGGAGCGGATACATTCTTTTTTGCTTTTGTTTTTGTTTCTCTCTCATCAAACTCATTGTATCTCTCCTCCATTGTCTTCCCTCATATCTCTGACACACGACTGTCACCACGGAGGCTAAAATAGCAACTCGTGTCTAGACGGCCATTGATCACCACATCAAACACCGACTCAAATCTAGCATCCATGCACTCCTTAAACGTCACAGAGATCTCACACACACCCGGCTGGCCGCCCCGTGTAGCACCAGGGATAATTCCCTGCATGGGTGTAATAGTGAAGCGTTCCGTGTCTCCCACAACAAGTGGTTTCTCCTCTACCCACTGCTGTTGTTGCTTCCGCCGTCGCCGGCGTAGTTGTTGTTGGTCCAGCGGCATTTGTCCTGGCTTCTCGTATTCTGGGCTATACACATCAATGGTGGTACTCTCCGTGTCAACCTCATCTTCATCATTCGCAGCACCAGTGGGAGAAGTTCCGTCATCATCCCCCTTCCAATATTGGACAACACCTTTTATTTGGCGCTCCCGGGTGAGGACACGTGCGGCCTGCCGTGCCATGTATGTTCTGTACTGTCTCGGTGATGTCTCCACACTCCCACCATCACCTTGAGTAGTTGTTGTTGTTGTTGCTGCTGTAGTACTGGGGATCTCAAAACTTTCCGTGCATGCTCGGTGCGACGGGATAATCGCAAAGCTGACTGCACAGGTATAGAAACTCACCAATTGTATCCTCTGTGGGTATGACGGCTGCGGTCTACCGTCATGCAGAAGTTGACCTGGGCGAAACCACAACTTTGATGGCCTACATAGTACAGAGGGTGTCGAGAAGGTGAGACTAATGGGAATCGTCTGCGTCAGCTCCAAGACGGGTGAAGGAAAGAGATTCGGAGAAGATTCATTGCCTCCATGTGTTTTTGTTCTCGTTGTTGCTGCTGGGTCTTTAACGGCTCCGTCTGAGGGAAGATACATGACATTCAGTGCGGCCTTCACTGTAGCGTTCTCCCGCATCATGGCATCCACCTCTTCCTTTGACGGCTTGCAGTACTCCAAATTCACCTCTAATGCATCCTGCGGGCGCAGCAAATACTTTGTGAAAGTCAACAGATCTGTCTCTGCACGTGTCGCATTTTCCTCTGTGTTTGACTTGAAGTTTGGAATTCTTATTTCAGTAATCGCCATGTCAACAGACTTCTGCTGCTTCGCTGATGCAAGCAATCGTTGTGCCCTTTGCTGCTCCTCTCGACTGCACCACTTCAAATCTTCCATCGTCCGTCGTCCTTTCATCTCCTCATCCTCCGACTCCAACGGTTCAACATCTGCGTTCTTTGAAATAAACCGCGATGAGACAATGCGGAAGGAAGGGGAGGGCAGATGCAAGATAAACTCCATCGCCGCGCAGCTCGAGTTTGTCAGCTGCAATGACTGTTTACATGGTTTACCGTCTACGTATGAAGGGAAGTAGATGACATCACTAGAGGGCTCAACGGATAACTGTGCTGCAACGCAGCGAGCACGCAGCTCAAGTTCAATGGGAATAAAGTAACGGCGGCCGTGTTCTGCCAACTCCATCTTGCGCTCGACCATGAATGTATACAGCGCCTTCCGCTCCTCCTCATCCGCAAGAATGGCCTCCAATGGCTTACGAGAAATAAGGCTCCCATCGTGATAGGCGTATATATCGTCAGTCAAACTTTTCTCTTGCTTCTCCTCCTCCTCCTCTTCGTCTCTCTCTCGGTCTTCCTCTTTCTCGTTATCCCTATCATCACCATCAACAGCATCACTATCACCTTCCTTTTGAATACTTCTCCCTATGCAGCTGTGTGCTTGGTTATCAAGATCGCTCCTCAGTTCTTCACTTGTGATACCACCACCACCACCAGTGCGGCTATGCTCCTTACTTGATGCAAAGTGCTTCTTCAGTACCAACAGCTCCCCAGGGGTGGGTGGCAAAACGGTGTTGTTTCGAATTATCCCAGGGCGGGAAATAGATGGCTGCTGCAGCTTTAGCGTGACAATGGGCCGCACAATGCTCCTTGCCCATGCAGGCTCGCTCTCCTGCAGCTTCCTTTCCCGCATAACACGCTCTGCAGGGTACTTTGCGGCGTGGAGGCGGTAGAATGCATCAATAAGAAATCCGTCGTTGAAGGGAGTGTCCGCGACCTCCGCCGTGATGATTACACCGCCGCGCCACTCCCGCTCCAAACCGCCACCGCTCTCTTTCGATACAAAAGTCGCATCGGGGGAATATTCAATGATGACTTCTCTCGATGACAGGGCGGGAAGAAAGAGGTTCTCCGGTGATGCCGCGACCTTTCCTTTTCCCTCCGACTCGCGTCGATTCTCCTCCTCGGATACAGACTGAAGCTGCAGCGTGACGGCATTTGCATTTACTTCTTCATCCACGGCAACAACCGAGAAGGTTGCTGCGGTGAGGAATATCTTTACAGAAACATGCAAATCACGTGGCACACGATTTATAAGAAGCATACTGCGCCAAGATCGTCCTATTCCCGCGATGACAGAAGGCATGAGCATCAGTTCTCTCCCTCCCAACACCGTGAGACCTGCCGTGCTGGAGTCCAGCAACACTGGTTTTCCACTTAGCTCTAATGTTAATGGAAGATGGGTATAGGGCATCTCGTCACACTGTACCTGTAGTGTCTCTTCATATCTACCGGGGAGGTTGGACAAAATCGATATCGGCACTTCTACTCTATCCTGTGGGTGAAGTAAGCCAGCGGGGGAATTACCAAATATAGTAGCAATACCACGTCCATCTAATAATATTCTCTGAGCATCAACTAATGTGGCACGTCTCTCACGTTCCATTTGTTCTATTCCATTCACACCAGTACACCAAAATGCACGCTGAATAGGACCCATTGAACTTGTCCCCATATTTGACTTATTACGTCTACTCATAAGAGAAAAATTACCCAGTTGTTGTTGTTTATTTTTTGTCCCATTCTTCGCTAAACTAGATGGTTTCAATGACATACGTCTATTGAAATACGTTGCTGTTTTTTTTGTAGTGGTCATTATCTTTGCCATCATTGACGAAGGAAGAGCACCTCTATCCGCATCCGTACATGTATTCTCTTCATCTGCAGCCGTACTCTTAAATGCATAATTCAATGCCTCTACCATGTACGACCCATTACAGCCTGTCAAATTACTCACTTGCAATGCCAACAACTCAGACCACACGGGTTCTTTATCCGGTAAATACGCCTTCAGTATTACAGGTGGGCAGTACGAACGCAAAGAAACAGGATGAGTTTCTCCTTCACGTAATATCGTGACATCTCTGGCACTACCATCCTGATTAGGCGATATATTACCATTGAATACATTGAGCTCTACAAGATTCCACAGTAATGCCTCAATGAAACTGCTGATTTTCATTTTTGGTGGTGGTGGAAGAGAACGGGGTAACAGAGGCGGAGTGTACGCCATACCACCAGGCCCCTCGGACGCCTTTGGGATATGAATGAGGTCAAGTGTGACGGTTAACTCCTGTACCCTTTCACAGTGAAGCTCCAAAAGAAGTTCTTGTCCTGTGCGTGTATTCTTAATAGACAACAACGCCTCGTTTCCTCCACTTCCAGGTGAATGCACTTGGAAAACACAACGTATGGGAATACGAATACCTTTGCACCCTGCTCTCACTACACCAGGTGGTGGCATGGCCACTTGTATACATGGTGGTAAGACAGTGGGTTCTAACACATAAGGAATATCAAAGGCAGATGCATTTGATAAAACAAAACTTCGTTCCACCCACGCCTCATTGGGCACGACACCAAAATCCATCACCGCCTCTTCCAGTATGAGAAAGGGAGACTGGATGGTGGCACGTGTCTCAATCGCAATGGTATCACCCCCTCGTACAACCAATTCAAAGAAAGTCTGCGAATCACCCAACTCTACTGCTTGGCGATAGACTGTTACTTCCACAGACTCCCCTGCAGCAAGACGAAAAGAGTCGGGAAGGAATACAAAGCGTGGTGGTTCCCGCATCATAGGGTCTCGCAGATCAAATACAACAGTAATGGGATTAACATTGGATACTGTAAACGATGCTTCTGCCTCACTTCCCTGTTCAATCAAACCAAAGTCCAAACAATCCGCACTTACATGTACAGTTGGGCCAACCCCAGTCACACTGAGTTGTATTTGATGAGAACAACGAAGCTCTGCTGTTGGTGGTGCTAGTATTGTTTCTGATGACGGTGATTGTTGTTGCTGCTGCTGCTGCCAGTCCTCCTCTATACCGGTTACAATACTCGGTGTTGTGGCCAGCAATCCCATCACCTCTGGGATGTAGCAATCAATACATACAAAATGGTGTCCGACCTCTTTTACTATAAAACGGAATAATACAATGACACTAGAATACGGCCGCACACTTCCTTTTCGGGGTTCAAACTTCACGTCTACACCCTCACGGTCACTGGAGGATAACACCACATCAGGGGTGCATTCACTGGGCGTTGGGTCAAAACAAAAATGTAACAGACGTGGAGAATTATTTCTCATAGTAATGCGTCGTACATTACTATAATGAATGAGGCAATCCACTCCTTCCTCTAGATGATCTGGGATGATTACAAGAGATGGCATCACAGGATCAGCAAAGAGATAAAACCCCGTTGCAAAAACACCCAAACAATCATCTGGTTGGTTTCGCGTACATGGCTGGAAAACGGTGTAGGGATCTGACATCGCTTGTAGTTCATCAAGGCCTGGGAGAGCAGGAATAGGTCTACCACC
Source organism: Trypanosoma lewisi (assembly GCA_036321185.1). Lineage (NCBI taxonomy): Eukaryota > Euglenozoa > Kinetoplastea > Trypanosomatida > Trypanosomatidae > Trypanosoma > Trypanosoma lewisi. The sequence continues at coordinate 43,502 of JAWVMQ010000081.1, read as the reverse complement.
ACGTAGATACGGATCCAATGTGATGGCGTGTCCAACGGATGGTTCGGGAAGTCCTTCTAAAAATAGATTTAATACAGCTGCTAAAGGCTGTGCCGCAGAGGGTTTCATGTAAACAAAGAATGTACTCTCCTCATGTGGAGGAAATACACCAGTGCTAGGTGTTACACTCAAATCTGCTCCGGTTGCGTAACAGCTTTCACCATCACGACTACTACGGCCATCATTACCACCTCCTATAGATTCTGTCTTCCAGAAATATGGAACTGGAATGGGACCATTGTTTCGTAATATCACTAGCACTTCAGTCTCCACACCAGGTGCGGTGCAGGGAACCATATACTTCGGTACAGTGGCGCCCTCCCGTGGTGAAGTCAGTTCTAAAGATCCAATACGCACAATTTCCACATGAGGCAGGACACCCTCACCGCAAAGTCCAAAGCGTTGTTCAAGAATAACAGGTTCGTCCTCCATCTCCCGCACAGTGACAAGAAGTTCTTCTGCCTCGTAGCGCATCTCTTTCATCGGGGCAAACGATACAACAATGATCACACGATCCCCACCAGGTAGAAGAAAAGTTGTCTCAGGTGATGGATCAATTTTAAAACACGGAGAAGTACTACTCAGTGTGACCACAGCGAAAGAGCCATTATTTACCAGGTAAAATTTTCTTGAACATGTATCCATAAGATACGTGCAGGGAAACTCACATGTTGTCACCGTTGTCTCTCCTAACTTTTCAAGGGACTGGGATTTCTTTCCCCCAGTAATAGAAGAAACTCTACCAGAAGACACTGTATCTGTCTCTCCCTCATTTATTACAGGAATAAGAGAGAATTGTGGTAGAACTGTTTCGCATTGTACCTCAACATCAAAAAAATGCCACTTTGCCCCTTCCCCTCGGCGAGAATTCAGTTCCCGGCAATGCCCAAGTTGCAACACCTCCCTAATCAGAGGCTCTGTTGCACTCTGGGGTTCAAATGTGATACGTACATCCACAAAGCCACCACACCCGAGAGGCTCATTCAATGTGGTGCGAGGAGACACAGGAGGGGTGGAGGAAGGGGAAGAGGAGTGGTGTGTTGTTGACCGTACAGTGACTTTATCCACGGAAGATTTTATCATTGAGTAAGTGATCCACGAGTGTTTGGAAGGAGGAATTCGCATACGAAGAAGATTTGGGTCACGATTAATAAACCGGACAGTTGTACTCACCTCCACACCCACAGTCGACTGCAGCCTCACCCTGTTATTTTCTGCAGAGCATTCAATGTGAGAAAATTCAGTAGGTCCTTTTTTTCTTGTAGCAGACACTTTTGATGGTTTCACTTCTCCTTTGGAGGCCATTTTAGTTTTGGTTTTGGTTTTGGTTTTGGTTGGTGTCGTTGGCGCTGTCGTCGTTGTCGCTATTTCCACTGGAGAAGTAGCAGTAGCAGCAACAGCAGTAGTCGTAGCACTAGGAGCGACTGTAGTAGCACTAGCCTTCGCATTAGTGTCAGTATACATGCTAGTAGTCTTCCTATCATCCTGCCCAATAATAAAAGGGAGTGAGACCTTTGTATTACTCTCATCTGTATTACCTGAAGGAGGGGGAGGAAAAAGAGGAGGGGGAGGTGGTGGTTCACCATACCCTTCACTTCTCGATGAAACGGGCGGTAGGATAGAGCCACATAACTCTCCCAAGCTCAGAATATCCCCTGGTGCGTGTGTAAGTAGTTTCTTCTTTAAATCAGTAATTGAACTAGCAGTATGTGCCGCCTCTCCTCTATCCTCCGGCGCAGACAAGACAGGATGGAAACCGTATTCCCTCCCAAGTGAGGCATTGAGATCTTTTGCAAAGGCAATAGCATCAATAGTGAAGTCACAGCCTGTATCCATAATTTCTGTACCTGTAGAACGTGTGAGTGATAATCGTCCATCATCTGTCATGGGCTCGGTAGAATGAACTGTTATTGATCCATCATGGCACGGCGCCTCTTTGGCAGTTGCTGCATCCGCTGCTGTGTCGGTTGTGAGCATTAACTTACTCCTAGATGACTTTACCGGTGCTCCGCGTAGGATCTCATCCATCGTGTATTCATCAATGCCTCTAGCAGAAAAAAAACGTTGCTGTCGGCGTGAATAAGCCCGTCGTGTGTCTGCCTCCTCTCGTGTGTGTTGCATCTGCTGCTTGATATTCTGTATGGTGCGGTACCAGAACTCCTGTCCTCTCATCGCCGTCATTGTACTCTCCCTCTCCTTCATGTCACGTGCATTCTTTCCCGCGCCAGCAGTCGACGCCGGTCTACCCGCGTTGCCCCGCTTGGATTGAGGAGCAGAAATCTTTTTCGACTTTGAAGCGTCCTTCTTTTCATGGCCCCCCGCAGTCTTATCAGGACTCTCTGAGAAGGCCTGCGTGCCTTCCAGCGGCATCTCACGCATCCGCTGCATGTCCGCCTGGAAAGCCTTCTCCTCCTCCTCCAGCAGCTCGAGGTCCTGCAGCTCGTCGCCGAAGAGCTCCATCGCCTGCCCCGCCCACGCCGTGCCTAGGAGAGACTCTGTCAGACGCTCCGACGGGTCCATCTCTATCCCAGTAGTCTATCCCTCTGCTATTACCGGGTTTACATGCATGTATGTATGTATGAGTGGAGGAAAGAGTGAGAGAGGAAAGGAAATGTACATATGAGAAGACAAAAAAAGAATGAATACAGGAATACAGATATTCACTCACATGCTGCATATAACAACAACAAAGAAGACAAAGAATAAAAAAATGAAGCAGGGGAGAAAATGTGATACGTACACACTGTCTTTTTATTTCTCTGCTGCACAAGTACAGCGAACCGGAGAAGCACAGAGAAAGTGAGAGTGCAGACGAAAATTTAAAAAAAAAAAAAAAACAGTAATATTCTATGGTGGTGAAGGAAGGGAGGAAAGGGGAGAGACTGAAGAAGCCTACACACGCATGCACACGCACACACACTCAGTCACAGAGAGGTTGCACCCCAAAGTATAGATCCCACACCACAATCCCCCCTCCTATCACATGACATGACTAGCCATGTAGGTGAAATAACAATTAATAACAAATATGTATGCACACGGCGATGGTCGTGAACAGCGAGAAACGAAACAACAAAAGCGGACACACAGGGTTCAAGAAGTCTCATTAAACCATTAAAAAAAACTCTTCCTGAGCATCAATAAAGTCGGCAACGGCAACCTGAAACCTCTCAACGCTCTCTTGCAGAGATCCCAACATGTTCCGGACGTCCCTCTCCGCACTCGAAGCTGTCAGCATCACTTGTCTCTCCCTCACCTCCGACTGGTCCGCACAAACACCACCATCACCATTACCACCACTGTGGGGAGCAGTGAAAAGATCATCTAGAAAACATGCATTGGACGCATTGTTCACCTTCTTCACCACATGATCTCCCGTGGGAGCGGGACGTCGCTCCTCTGCCGCAAATGTCAGCAGCTGCTCTTCCAGGCCCTGCCAAGGAATATGTGTAAAAAGGCAGTCAATATCACTTTGCACACGTGAACGCACAAGCGCCTCGCACAACACGAAACGTCCGTCCACAGCTTCAGAATTTAAAGCATACCATGATGATGAAGACAGAGGTGTTATTACTGATGATGACGATTGAGCAGATTCAGCCAACTTCTGCGCCCGCTTCGCCGGAGTAGGGACATGTCTGACGATGCAGGTACACTGTGTCAGAATCATTGCCGCCCAGTCAAGCGCACTGCATGTGCGGTGAATGTGTTTTCCCGCCAGTGCAGAACGAGCCAAAACTGCAACAAGGGGTGATTCAACGTGTCCAGCAGCGCACTGTCTGGCGGTTGAAATATGCGCCTGTCGCGTCTCCGCCTCAAACGGTAGTCGAGTATGACGGAAAATCTCAGGAAAGGCCTCAAGAGGAATCAGTCGCAGGCGCATCCTCCTCGGCTGCCGTCTTCCAATGCTCTGATAGACGCGCTGGCGGGGTCGTGGTAGTGCAATACGGTCAAGGTAGAGCTGAAGGTCCGTCTCCGCCTTCAGTCGCTGCAGTCTGGACTCTCCCTGCGTCGCCGCCGCCTCGTACTCCTTCGCTAATTGCACATGCTGCCTCATTGAGGCTTCCACGTGACGCAATACATCCCCAAGAGCCTCCGCAATGAGGCGTACAATAAGTGATACACAGATCCATATAATAAGCGGCGTCCTATATGCCTCCTCTTCTTCCTCCTCCACCCTTTTTTCTTCCTCCACAGTGGTGGTGGTTGTCCTTGTCGATGAAGAAGGAAGCGAGGAGGAGGAGGATGGCGACGATGATGATAACATCATATTCGATACCATTTCATCGACATTCACCTTACTCCCTTCCTTCAAACGTGATGAACCCAATGAAAAGCTAGCTGCTGCAGACATGTACTTGGCATACTCGGTCATCATGGGCTCATCCAGCAAGAGTGTGTAGCGTAGAAAAAGATATTTCGATGCGTATACAGCGGAGCTGGCGGGATTTGGTAAATTGTAAGGAATTCGCCATCCATGGATCTCCATGGCGAGTGAAAGAAGATCCGTCATGTCTAGAAATAATTTTTTTCGCACCAGGCGCCTCATATGCTCTGGAAGTCGCGACCATACTTTGTCCACCAAAAAAGGTGCGGCATCAAACACATAGTCCGTAAAGAACATTTGACATTGGGCGATATCCTGGTAAAGCGAGGGTACAAGTGTAGGACTCTCTGGTAAACGAGCCAACCCTCTCACATAAGCAATACGTCGGAGGCAACGCAGCATCTCCAGACACCCCGTGTAGGTGTAATCATTATAGTGTTCTCCCGCTGCAATTGCAAGAGCAACACTCATAGCTGGATCTTCTATCTCGGCTGTGGCGTGTGCCTTGAGTAGTAGTAGTAATGAACGTGACGGGAGTCCCATCACAGGCACACGACCCACATTTTGATGCAGTCGTAGTATCTCACTCACGCTTGTGGCCTCTCTATTTGTTGCCTTCCAACGCAGAGTCAACGTTGTCTCTGTGGGTGATGATACCAATGGGCCACGTGTGGCATCAAGTACAAGAGCGGGAACAGTGTCTACACCACTAAAGCCTAAATTTCCTCGCGGCGTCAGCGGCCCCTTTCGACGCCCGCGCCCTCGAAAAACAGAAAGAGGGATTTTCTCCCCATCCAATTCCACCCAACAACCACTACCACTACTACCACTACTACCACTATTACTGCCTCCGTCTCCTCCTACTGCAGCACTTTCCTCTTTTTGTTTTTCCTGTGTTGGAGACACGAACAACCCTACACAAGACGCGAATGGAAGACAGTGCTCCGTCATGGCATGCAGGCTCGGTGGTACAAGGCTTGAGGCCAAAATGTCGTCTCCGCGATCCCACTGAAAGCAAAGCTCCAACAAACGTTCTATGGTGCGGTCAAGTCCGTCATCTCCAAACTGTGGTGCCTGTGGCTCTAATACATCCTGCCGCTTTCGGCGGGTCTTCACACCGCCGGTGGCACGTCCCCAGAAAGGCGTCCAACTGCGCCGTTCGTCAGTCATAAGTTTAACAACGTTATAAGACGAAATATTCCCATCAGTGCGCATGGCGGGGAGGGAGTAGGAAGGTGAGGTCTGGAACTCTGTGCGGAAGTAATTGGCAAAGGGTCGTTTGGATTTTTTGAGATTTTTTCTGTCTGCCTGATGACGAGCAGCGATACCGGCGTCCAGTTGTTGGTGGGGTGCCAAGGAAGGAGCGAACCATGGCAATCGTGGAGGTCGCGGTGTTCGTTGTGCACACATCGCCGTCGTGCAGCGGTAGCTCATGTGTGCTGTCCCTAGAAATAGTAGTAGTAATAGTAACGGTAGTAGTAACAGAAGTCGTTATTCTTGTTGCAAGCAACACACACTCCTCACTATATATCTCTATCCCTTATACCCACCGTGACCCACCCCACCCACACCCCTTTCCTTATTTTTTCCTCTTCTGGTATTAATGTTATGTATGTGTATATATATATATAGAGAGGTATGGTGTAATAATTTCGCTCATAACCCATGGAGCACAAAACACACACATACATCCACACACACGGAGAGAAAAGAAGAAAAAAAATGGCAAAAAGAATTAAAAAAACATCGTTTGACTGTAGTATACAGAACATCATGAGTGTAACAAATTTTAAAAAAACGAAAGTAAAGAATCAAACGAATCATATGGGAAAAAAACAATTAACCAGAAAAGAAGGAAATATATATATGGAGAGAGAAAGAGAGCGAGTCAATAAATGGAGATTAGTCGCATTATTTCCCGTCACTAGACGAGGGGAAATAAACAACAAACAAAAAACCGCACATACAGAGAAATAAAAGAAAAGCAAATAATGCTTCTACGTGAGATATCCTGTCCTCCAGAAAAGCCACTCAAAAAGAAAAACAAAAACCAAACGTACGTGGGAATGACGGTTTCATGCATAATTTCCCTTTGCCGTCGGTCCAATGGGTGGATGATCTTCCTTCCAGTTGGTCAGTCGAATGTCACGCTGACGTTCCCGTTCCTCCACACCGTCAGGACCAAGTCGCTCATCTTCTTCCTCCTGCTGGCGCTTCGCTTCGGCACTAGCTTCCATCCGCCGTTGCATGTCTGCCATTTCCAACTCTGCGAATTCCTGAAGTGTCATCGTCGGTGTATTTCTCTCCACCATCAGTTCATCGACCACCTTCTGCCTAAATGCCTGCTGATTGGCAACCGCGCTCATGGCAATGCTATTCAACTGGGCGGTGGGAATGGGCCCGCCGGGTGTGATGAGGCCGCCGGGAAGAATAGTGTACGTGTGCCGCCCGAGCGACTTCTCCCCGCGCCTCACCGCCTCGATAGTTTCTTGATGCTGCCGCGAAATTGCCTGCCGCTGCTCTGGCGCGAGGGCCCGCAGCATCTCCAGCTCCCGTGTCGACAGCTGGAACTGGTGGCAGGCCTCGTAGATAGACCACCGCAGACGTGCAAGGGCGCGGTTCCGAAGTGCCTCTTCCTCATCTCCATTGGTGTCTCCCAGTTCCTCGCCGTCCTCCTCCATCAATGCCTGCATGCGCTTACGCTTCGCGAATAGGTAATGCACTTGATCATCGTAGTGTCGCATCTTTTCCTCAAGCTCACGCCGCTGGCGAGAAAGTTCAATCCGATGTGTGCGATCATCTGGACCTAGATTTCGGTATGTCTCAAGCGTCTTCTCGTCCACAACCTCGTAGTCTATAGCCCACTGAAACAATATGTCAAACCAACGACGGGAGCATGCAAGCGCCTCTTCACGTGACACACCCGTTTTTTCCTCGGGTTCTGACGAGGATAAAGTTGCCTCGGGTGTTGGCAATGGCCCTTGTAAACGCTGATAAAGGTCCGCAATGATGTATGGAATCCAGAGAAACTCCAGTGCACTTGTGGAAAGATCATCCAGTTGTTCATTGGAAGACAGAACGCCTATCACCGACATCCGATGCCACAGTAGCTCAAACTGTGGAATAAGAGAACGGGCAACCTTGTCCTGGTCACCCGCCTGCATCCCTCTCAAGATCCCCTCCTCGTACTGGTGAAGAAGCTTAGCAAAATGGCCCTTTACGGTCATATTATTCTCAGCAGACATTACTGTGTTTCCTCCTTTGTTTTTTCTTTTCCTCCTTTTCAGTTTCCTTTTTCCCCTTGGTTTGTTCAAACGAAAAAAAAAAATTATATATACAGGAAGAAAAGGCATAATTAGAATAGTGAGAAAGAAAAAAGATACGGAATGACAAAGTAAAGAAGTCAAAAACATACATACACATATACGTTCATATATATAACAGCCTCAGTGGTTGGTTGTTGGGTCACTAATCCCCAGTGTACCTTGGCCCGGGTCCTTCGGCACCCCGCTTAAAGGCTCGTTGCATCATCGGGTGATCCATGTAAACCTCATGGCGAAACCGCTGCAGTGGCGATAACTCCTCCCTGTTGTCTTGTGACGATTTTTTTTCACTCCCCCTTCTTCTTTCCTCCTCTTCTTCCTCAAGGTCCGCCTTTATATCGTCTTCATCAATACCTGTACCAGGCCGCGCCCGTGGTCGCGTCTGCTGCCAGCCGAGAACCTCCCCGGGGACGTGATTAGGCCCCGTCGTGAAGTCCTCCGGTGTGATGTTGTGCCGCTGGGCGAAGCGCTCCGTCCACACATCCGCCACCTCCCGCTGCCGCGCCACAATCGCACACCGCCGCAGCGCCGTGCACAGTGTCATCCGCATTCCCGTCCGCGACGTCATTGGGACCGGCGACGATGGCTGCTGCAGCTCGCGCCAGAGAGACTCGCCTCGCTCGAGGGCCTCCAGTTGATCCTCCTGCCGCCTCCCACGGGCAAGTGTGAGAACCAGTCTCACCTCCGTGTCCATTGTCTGCATGCGTGGGGCACTGTCGCTCTGCTGACGTCGCAATTGATCCCGCAGCTGCGGGATGGAAAGGGTCATGTCACCACCAGTGATGCTGCAGCGGAGGAGGGGAGTGGGAATGCCAATAAAGATGTGTCGCCGCTGTGGTGATGAAACCAGACTACTAGTGAGCATCCTCACTCCTGTGCGACGGCAAGAAATAACGGAGAAGTACATTCCATGCAATCACTAAAATATATACGTTATTCCTTCTCAGGATATATATATGGGGAAGGAGATGGAGAGACTTAGTTTGTGTCCGATATCACTTATCGCTACTACTACTTACAGTTCTTTTCCAATGCACACATATTCAGAAAAAACAAACAACGAAAAGTAAAAGACAGACATAAAACGAAAAAAAAGGAAAAGTCACATATTAGAAATATATAGGAAAGATTGCAGTGGGCACAAAAAATGGTTACTTAAAGGTTACGTGCATATATTACACATAACCGTATTTCTCTCTTGTTGATCCGGGGAAATTACTCGCACACGCACTCAAATAGACACAACTTCTCTCTCTTCTTCAGCACGCATCAAGAATGACAGGTAGCAATATCAACAAATGATAACCATCAACTGTAGCAACAGAGATCTCACACGTCATCAGAAGGAAGAAAAAAAAAAAATTAACTGAGTCATTAACAATGCAATTCCTTCCCACACATCCCAGAGGCAGTCGGTTGTTTTTTGTTTTTGTTTCTTGGGGGTGGAAGGTTTTGGTTTTCCCCCCATCCTATTCAGTAACGACTCCAGTCCATAGTTTCTTCTGACATCTCTCCTCCCGCACCAGAGTCTTCCGGCAAATCCCGATCATTTACTTCCGCATCGTCCACTACCTGCAGCACCTCATCCATAAGCTGGCAGAGATTTTCCACGTACGCCACATCCGTGATATCCATTGGGCGAAACGTAACGAGGTTGAAGTCCGATATAACAGAGGTCAGCGTGCGCACCATCTCACGCCAGCGCTTAGGTAGCGGCTTTGTATTGAGGTAGTCAAAGTCACAGGCGCAGAAGTGATCTAATGACTCTTCCTTGATTCTTGGGGGAAGAAGATCGCACTTTGTGAGTACATTCATAAACGGGCAATCAAAGCAGACCATGCTTGAGAGCGCAAAGGTGCAGCCCGAGACAAACTTCCCCGCATCTGAGGTGGCTGCTAGCGCATCAAGGAGGAAAAGAACGACTACGTAGAAGCCAGCGCGTTGAAGCAATCGCACAAAACCCGGCACCCCCGAAACATGAGAGAGAACCTCCACCTGACCGGGCATGTCAATAATAATAAAGTCCTCCTCGTGGTCGCCGAGCTGGTCACACAGCCAGACCTCGCCTTGGTTCAGCAGGTACTCCATGCAAAACACCAGCCCGCCGTTTGGACCGAGACCTTTTCCCTCCATGGCGTCCTCAAGCGAGATGAGTTCACGAACGTCAATGGACGGATTGTACGGTAAGTCTTCCGCGGCGGGGTCAAAGTTACAAATATGCGTAGAACGACCCTTCGTCGCGTAGTGTTCCGACACAACTGTGCAGAGTGTGCTTTTACCGCTTCCTGCTGGGCCAATTACAACCACGGCATACTTGCCCATCACAAACTAAAATTTTGGGTGCTAAACCTTTCAAAAGAAAAAAAAATGGGAGAGAAAAAAAGAAATGAATTTTTTTATTTTGAGGTTCCCCACACACACAGAGACACATCAGATACAAGCATGCATGCGTAGACATATTTCTTGTTATCCAAAGCAATTCTCTCTCTCTCTCTCTCTCTCTCTCTCTCTCTCTCTCTTTTTTTTTCTTCTTTGAACTTATCGATGCACCAGTAAGAAGTTTTTATAATTCTTTTCGTGTCGTCCGTCCGATTTAGATTTTGGTTTTATCTTCTTGTTCTCTTTCTCAGCACAGACGAGTGTGTGACGAGTGTACATTCTGGGACTCATCCCGCCATCTTTTTTTTTACTTTTTCTTCCTTCTCAGTCGTGGGCTCTCCCATTCCCATTCTCCTCCTCCCGCCTCTCGCGTTTATTTCTCTCAAATCCAGAATCTGTTGCAAGACTGTTAGAGTGCACCTCCTCACGATCACGTTTTTCTCGGGAGAGAGCACCAGCAGCAAGAGCGGCATTCGCATTGCTACTACTTTGTGCAAAATCATTCATACGCATGTGTTCACCACCTCGCTGATCAGCGAAATGATCCCCTCCTCCACGACGCATTGGCGGAGAAATAACTCGTGTCTTGTATCCCTCGTTGGCGTGATTGAATCCCTTTCGACCGCTGCTGGGAGGCGCTGCTGTGGGGTCTATGGAACTCAGAAGGCTGCTGCTGATGAAGGTGGGAGTAAACGTCGGTGGTGCCATGGCCCCTTCAGGTGGAGTCAACATCCGTGGTGGTCCTGCAGAAGCATCCATGTACGTTGCTGCTACTGTTGGTGGTGTTGTCGTTGCTGTTGGCGGTGGTGGTGGTGCAAGGCCATCACCACTGCTACTACTAGTCTCTGGAAGATTACGACGATGGGCGGCTGCAGACTGTGGGGCGGGACCATCCAGTCCCAAATCACTCAAAGAAAACTGTTGCACAACAGTAAAAACATTCCATTCCAACCTATCTCGAAGTTCCTCATCTGTAAGCAATGCAGCTTTCCGTCGAGCTATTGCAGCCTTTACGTACTTCACCTTCTCTTCACATATCGTGTCAATAATATCCCGTGCGGATCGATACCGCTCTAATCGGTCCTCTACTTCATCTGGATCATGGTGCAAAATAAGTCGATACGACTCTACAAGTTTCATAAAGACAGTATGACGCACATCCTCACTCATCAGAAAACGAAACGTGGCGTTGTTACGATACCTTGCAAGGATGTCCTTCATAAACCGCTCACCGTACTTGGCAACATACTGTGCGGTGCATGTCATGTAACTCAGCGTCAATGCAGGCATGTCGACTGTCCCGTGGAGCAGGTCCAGCGAATAGCGGTTGGGAAATGGGTCCTCCAAGTACCGCTGTGCCTCAATCTCAGCCTGCCGCAGGGCCTCGTCGCGCTTCGGATCGTGGCGCGCCACCGTGCCTCCCTCCCGGCGCACAATACCTCCCACCTTGGTGACTGTCGTTGCCGCTGCCGAGGCAGTGGTGTTGGTCGTGTTATTATTATTTTTATTATTGGTTGACGTTGTTGTTGTCTTTCCCTGCGTTTGGTCCTTCTTTTCCTCCGTGGGAATCAGCTCCGGGTGGGCGCGGAACTCATTCAGCTTCTGCAGGAAAAACGGGTAGAAGACGTGAGTCATCTCAAAGAAGAGAAACTCCTCTCGCTTCTGACTGGCGAGGACCTTCGCCATCATCTCCTCCGCTTTTCGCTTGTCGCGCTTTGCGAGACTCGCCGCCGACTTCTCAATCTTCGCCCGCAGCTCCGGGCCGGGCGCAATGATGCCGGGAGTCGCGTCGTCCTCTGCGGTCATATCAACACTAGTCACGCAATCGTGCTGCAGCAACACAGACACAGACACAGACACACACACCGCACACCTACACACTCACCCAATCACCAGAATTTTCTGCGTCATGATCAATGCAAATTATCCAAGGGAGAAAAAAGAAAGAAAGAATAGTGGATGAAAATGCATTTAAAATAGTTATATATACACGTGCATAGAGAGAGAGAAAGAAAAAAAGAGAAAAGGAGGGGACAAAAAAAAATAAATATAAAAAGAAACTGAATGAGTAGATGGCAAGGATATATAGTGAACGATATCCCCTTCTTCCCTGCCAGAATTCCTTTTACGCCACACACAGAGAGCTAATCATCGCAACATCAGGTGAACAATTCAAGCAGAGTCCAGTCTGCCTTCTTAGGTTATCATGTTTTTTTCTTTTTCAACGTTATTTCTCAACCATCCCCGTGTATGTATGTATGCATGAATAGATATATAGATACTTGTGATTCTATCATATCTGTTCATTACATGACCACTCAGACAATGATGACGGTGCCAAGTTCACAGAAATGGTGTTCAATTGTGGTGAATTCACGTCCACGAGCACCAGTATTCCTGTTTTAGAAAATGGTGGCACACAAATAAGTCGCACCCCGGAACTATCCTCCGTCTTCCCCTCCCCTGCAAGGGCCTCTTCATTCGTAACATTTTCATCTAACCGACTGAATTCCTCAAGTGGCACCCATCGGTCTTCCATCTTTGGCTGGTTACAGCAAATGAAACAATGTGGTGCCTTCTCAAACACAAACGGATCAGAGGCCTTAAAAGGGTAGCTATAGAGCGTGTTGGGTGCTGTCGGACAGGCGCAGCCAGAGTGAAGTATCATAGACATCGTATCAAGACGTGAAGAAGACGTTTGACGGTACATGTCATCCAGGTTGCTACCGGAAGAGACAAAAAATATTGTGCCACCATCCTCCGGCTTCGCGCCCCTTGCTTTTGTTTTTGTTGTTGTTGGATGATCAGAGGGAAATACATGAAATTCGTACGGGTTTGTCACGAGTTTCACAGAAGAACGCCGTGCAGCTTCAGGTAGGAGAATTGGATGAATCGGCTGCTGTGGATGAAAGGCGTTTGACATGTCAGTCTCACCAGGCATCAAGTCTACATCAATCGTTTCTGCTATATGTTTCAAAACATCGTCAAATGCTTTCATATGCATCACAGACGTGATGGTGTTGTCATCTTTTCTGTCACCACTGAGTTGTGCGTGATCCGAGGGCTCCAGCTTTACTTTATCCTTTAATCGCAGGTCATCTGTGAGGGAAATGCTATTGCCGCCAATTACCAAATGAGCAATATCTCGTGCCTGCATCCTCATGGCATCATTACCAAGTTCCCCGGACAAGTAATTCACTAGTAACTCCATCATAGTGCGGAGGATCTGCGTTCCCGCTTTCTCTTGCTCCCGTAGACCTTCCAGTTCTAAGCCGCAGACTATACCTATATAGCAAGGTGGAAGCTGACTGGTGTTGCTAGGTAGCAATCGCGGGACGTAAATCTCCCTCAGGTCCACCAAGGAATAATTATGAACAAGAACACGTCCATTATTTCCAAGTGTCCCATCAACACACATCACAATTCCCGTACAGAGCAATTCCACAGGAATACCTTCAAGTAATACTCTGCCACTGCTGTCCTCTAAGAAAATCTTATCCTTCTTCCCACATGGTGCAGCAACTTTTTCCTTTGACTCCTCATTCCCATTGGATTCTACTTTTGTGCTGTCTCCATCTTTACCATTCATTTCCAATGCGAGCTGTGGTCCACTTGCAGAGGGAATGTTGTTCTCAACACCTCCCCCTTCATCGTCATCCTCACCACCATCAATGCGAACGAGATCTTTTTGGTACTCATCCAGAAAGCGTGGAAGCACATCCGTCTCCCTGTACAACACCCCCACACAAAGATCCCGATGGCCCGGCTTAAGATCAAAAACACGATGAGTCGACTCTGCAGCATGACAAGAAGAATGAATCTTCTTACGCATGGCAGAAATCACCCGCGGCTTTAACGCATTTACCCTGCACTCATACATGGGTGAGTACTGCACGGTAAACTCTTGCTGGCGGAGAAGGAACCGTTGGTGGGTGCGCTCCAACGTCACGGCAGCACGTGCGCAACTCTCTCTTTCAGCGTCCCCTCCAATGCCTTCCATCAATGAACTATAGGTTTCTATTTATGGATAATGCATACGTATTACACATATAAAATAATATAAACGATGGGTTTATGGATAAAATACATAAATAACCGAAAAATAAAAAAAAAATAGAATAGGAAATATCAATATGGATATATACTCGTAATGTGGAAATTAAGAACAACAAAGAAGAGAGAGTGTGTGTGTGTATGCATGTGTAGGGGTTCTCAATATAATTAAGAAAATGGTAATGAATAGAATGACACACAAGGGAGAATTTAAATAAAGAATTATATATATATATATATATATATATATATATATATCCTAAGGAAGAAAAACACCAACCTCGCATGCATATCACACAGTATACAACTCACTGTGGTTCTTCTATTCTTCTAGTAAATGCAGCTGAGGAAGACAGGCAGTGATTGGCGCAATCCCATGGATCGTACTATCCTCTCTCACTATTACTCGGCTGCTCGTGTAACATGGTTTCTTCCTTTTTTTTTCCTCTTTCCATTTTCTTTTTTTTGCTTCCTCCGCTTTGCCTTTTATTTCTTTGATCTATATCTGCTTTTTTTCTGTTTTTTTTTCGCTGCAGTTAAATTCACCTTGGTTCATCCTTGACGTTACTCTCTTCATTTTCTTTAGTTATTTTTGTTTTGCCTTGTTTTTCTTTCCTTATTTCTTTCATTATTATCAATGCTCTTCTCTCTCCCATAAATCTCGTTAATAAGCAATGCTGCGTCAGCCATCTGTGCATAGGCAAAAGTCGCGTCGTTGCGATGCCATGTAACTACCATATATATATATATATATATATATATACTTTCACTTCCACGTTTACAGGCATACAAACATACAGACGCACTGCACGTAGATACGACGAACATCACCCAAACAAATCAATTTGAAATACTCTTCAAATAAACTCAATTGGTTTTTTAAGGTTCTTTTATTTCTTCTTTTCGTGCCTTTTTTTTCTTTTTGCTTGGCCCCTGTCAGGTTCGTCATCTGTCCCTCTTCTCTAAAGGTGAAGGGATGTGAGGGGTGGTGTCGCTTATTTTTCCTGCTTCCTTTTGCTCTATCCCTCCCTTCCCCTCAGATGCCCTGGTAAAAGAAAATTCCGGCACCCGTTCTCGCTCTCTCTCTCTCTCCCTGTCTGTTCCCCCTAAACACTCCGGTATCACCATCACCATCCCCTTGGCCTTCCAACTGATGTATTTTCCTCACTTCCGTTTCATATGTATACTTTTTATCTAGGAAGCAGCAATGACTATTCATCATCGCCCATTGGCAGTGGTGCGTTTTCAACGGCACGTGCCTCCTCCTGCAGCGCTTGCAGCTGCTCCGCGGACAGTGGCTGCACGTTGGGGTCGAGCATTGGTGCTTCCATGAACCGCAGGTCGGGGTCGTTCGCGAGTCGCCGTGCGAGCCACAGGAACGGCTTCTCGAAGTTATAGTTCGACTTGGCGGAGATGTCGTAGTACTGCAGTGTCTTCTTGCGGTGGAATGTAATCATCTTCCCCTTCACCTGGCGGTCGGCGCAGTCTACTTTGTTCCCTACCAGCACGATGGGGATGTTGTCGCACACACGCGTGATGTCGCGGTGCCAGTTGGGCACGTTCTTGTACGTGTTTCGACTCGTCACATCGAACATGATGATGGCGCACTGACCTTCGATGTAGTAGCCATCACGCAGCCCGCCGAACTTCTCCTGCCCGGCCGTGTCCCAGCAGTTGAAGCAGATCTTGCCGCGGTTCGTGTGGAATGTCAACGGATGCACGTCCACACCAACCGTCGCCACGTAACGCTTCTCAAACTCTCCCGTTAAGTGGCGCTTCACAAAGGTCGTCTTGCCCGTGCCACCATCACCGACAAGGATGAGCTTGAATGTGGCCACACAATCGGCAGTCGATGGAGTCTGCATCCTGCACACGTACTCTCCCTTTCTTTTCTCTTTTTTTCCTTTTTCCTTTTTCTTTATGGCGAATTTAGTTTATTTATTTATTTTTTATTTTTTGTTTGGTTTGGAAAGAAAGTCAAATACATGATGCATGAAGAAGGAGAAAAATGAAAAGAATAGAAAGAAAAAAATAGTGCCATTGAGGAAAATCCCACGCCAAGAACCTCGAGATGGGTTTAGTGGCTGAAAGACGTCAGACTCCAGAAAATAAAGAAACACACACATACACACATAGCAGCTCCGTCACTCTCACTGGGATGATAATGACAATGAGAACAACGTAATAATAAGAAGGAAAGAAGAAAATAAAAATAAAAAAAAGATCTTGGAGAAGCAGTATGTGAGACCCTCCACCACTGAAAAAAAAAAGACAATCTCTTCTTTTGGTGATGACTTTCAATTCTTTTTGTTTTTGTTTTCTTCTTTGCCTCACACATAACTCACATCTGCAGTCACCACACCACAGTCAATAACAACTAGCACGACAGAGAGGGATAGAGAGAGGAAAGAAACAGGCCTCTTTCCCCGCCCACATCTTTTTTTTTTTTCGTTTGTCTAACTGTATGTCTCAGAAGACGCTATTTATTCACTCCATTTCCTTGGGGCGGGGGTCATTCCATACACCTGTTCCATTCATTCCATGACGACATCTCTTACATCTCTCTCACCTCTCACATCCCCTTTTTTCCTTCTCTTGCAAAACCAGAGAGACAGACACACAAACACACGCACACCCACGCAGACAGGCAGACAGGCAGACGAAGACACCATAGCATATCTACATTCTCACCAACACACAACCTCCCCCTTCTTTCAGTTATTGTTGGTGTTGTTATTGATTTTATTTTCCCGTGTGCATGTCTGTATGTATGTATTTTTTTTGTTTCTTCACCCCCACTATCCCTCTCAATTCTTTTTTATTTTTGAGCCTCAGGTGCCTGAGAATTCAGTAAGAAAGGAAAACACCTCGGACACACAAATACGGTAGTGCGGTCGCAATGATGGCGCCCCATCCCATAATGAATGAAGGAGAAAAAAAGAAAACAAATAAAACAGAGAAAAGAGACGGGCAACTCATATACATATATATAAGCTCCTGTGGCACGTAGAGAGCAAAACGGAAAGCAGGAAAGAGGAAAGGAGATGGGTCAAAAATGAGAAAACAATAAAAAAAGGGAAAAATAAAGAAAAATATCGCAAAAATTACATATAAGTTTCCCTCATATGGATTCTATCCTCAGCACCACACAGCAGATTATAATATGATATTATAAATACCACCCTTTTGCAAACTTATGCATAGCTGAAAAGATATCTCGCTGCTCGTTTGCTTCTCGGATTGCAATTTCATGCTGCTATTGTTGTTAAGCACCATCCCCGGGCTCTATTTCAGTTTTGCTATTTCCAAACTCCCTCTCCTCCCCTTTCCTTCCTTCTACACTCCAGACAAAGTGATAAACACACACGCGTGCATTGAGAGAGACACATATAAATCAGATTTTCAATCTGTATGTGCAGCCCGCATCATGCAGGAATGGGTCCACACAGAAAAAAAAAAAAAAAACTAAGATGTGCTGCTGTCATCGGAGTCGTCGCTGTCAGTGCTGATGTCAAGAGTGTCAAGATCGGAGTCCGAGTCGCTATCGTCATCATCATCAGAGGAGTCCGTTTCATCGTCGTCGTCATCATCATCATCGTCCATGCCATTAGAACGGGAATGGACGAAACCAGGGTGACCTGATGAGTCCGAAGCCCCCATGTGTGCTCTGCGCGTCTCTGCAGAGCGTGCGCCCACGACAGGCGAGGAAGGGCGAACAATACCAACGACACCGTTGTTTACATTTCTCTCATTCATAATACCATCATCCCCATTCATGCTAACGCCATTGCGCTCAATCAAAAGTTCGCCGGAGACCAAGGGCGAAGGTCTCGTGCGTCCCAGCGCAGCTTGCGGCCGCGGCGGGTCATCTCTGCGCGGCATGCCACCCGAGTCACTTTCGCTGCTGCCCTCCTCCGCCGCATTCCTCGCACGGCCGCGCATGTCTGCCCCGCGCGCCATCATGGGCTCACGGTCGTCATCGTCGTCGTCGTTGGGGCGAAACCTTCTCGCGCGGGTGGAGGTCTCATCGGTTGGACGGGCGTTGCCGCGCTTGCGGCTCGCCTCGCCGCGAAGGGCGTTGAGCTCCTCTTTACGAAGCCGCTCACGCATGACACGAAGTCGCGTCTCATGCTCCTCTAGCAGCGCATCCTCCGCGGCGTTGAATCTAGCAAGCTCATGCTCGAGGTACTCCAGATTGCGATACTGCTCAAGATACACAGCAAACTGTGACTGTAGGTCAGACTCATGTTTTTCATATTCCTCCATGAAGGCAGGGCGCACAGCCATCAATGACTTTAACCGCTTCTGTGCACGTTCTAATTGTGTTTTTTTACTCTCAATTTTTTGCTCCAACGTCGTTTCATCAGCGCTCAGATTCGCAATAGTGGACTGCAACTGTTCTACCTGCTTACTGACATTTGTAAGGACATCTCGAAGACGGCGTTCAAATTCCCCCACTTCTGTTGCTCGTGACAGCACACGCTGGCGTTCACCTCGCTGAGAGATCTCCTCCTCGATAAGAAAAAAGAGAGCGCTCCCATCATCTGTGAGGTCACTGCATAGCTGCTGTACACGCTTAGCATCCTGCACATTCTTTTGGGCAACCATTTGCTGCAAACCGGTATAATCAGGTTCATCTGCCTCAGTTGCATTCATTGCCTTTTTAAGAACTCCTGCTAATATCAACATCTCCTGCACAGCATTCCCATTTGCTTGATAAAGTTTCTTGATGTTGAGTTTAATCTGCCCCTTTGCTAGGGCAACTTCACATATTTGCTTAAAAAAAAAGACGCGATCTCCCTCCCGCTCAATTTCATACACAATCTCCGCCGATGGCTCATAGCGCTTGATGAGCCAGTACAGGCAATCTGCGACGAGCTCCACATTGGGGTTGCGAAACGACTCCATGCTGATAAGATTCGGATACCCCAAAAGACGCATCGTCTCCACGAAGGAGCGCAATTCACGGAACGACATAATAAATAAAGGTCAGTTGTCCCTACAGATTAGATGGTTAGACCTCCTTTTTTTGTTATTTACTGTTTTGTCTTGCTTTTTGTTTTTGTTCTTGCTTCCTCTCAGATTACTACTGAATCTCTTTGAACAGTAGAAACCCTGCGCGTTAATTATTATTATTATTATTATTATTATTATTATTCTCTCTTTCCCTTTCTTATTATTTACCTCTCTACAATACAATGACTAAACCTTAGGAAATCCTCCACACCCACGCGTCCAGCCTCTTTCTATCTATCTATCTCGACTTGGTATGTGTATATACGTGTTTCTGTGTTTGTGTGTGTGTGTGTGTGTGTTCACAGAAATGGCAATAGACCAAGAAAACTCAAGAAAGATGTTTTGAAAATAAAACAAAATAAATAATAAACAAATAAGGGGAGGAAATCCCCATCATCCATTCAGAAGGGAATATTCTCAAAACAGCAAAAAAAACTCTGTCCCTCACATTATCTTTTTTTTTGCTTTTTTTGTTCTTCCTTATCTTCTTTTCGGTTACCTTCGTGTTGGTTCAAACGTTTCTGTACAAATGCAAGATGCGAGTATACTTGTTGTCCTCCTCCTTCTTGTTGGTTTGTTTCCTCCTTTTGTCTGTGTGTACGCCTTTCGTCATACTACTGGGTAAGGGCTAAATCACAAACTCTTCCACGACGGGGTGCTCCTCGACTTTATGTGCTTGACGTCTGTTTTTCTTCTCATCGGGACTTGTGCTATCACCCTCCTCCTCCACTACGTCTGAAGAAGAAGAGGGCATAGTATCTGGTTTATTCTTTCTTCCACTGGAAGAAAGAATCTCATCAAAGTTCAAATCTAGCGAGGATCCCATGGATGCCTCGGCATGCACGTTATCGGAAACCAAAGTCCCATCGACCTCAGCCGTATGTCTTGAATTCTCCCGACTCATAACTTCCTTCGCCTCCTCGTCAAAGAAGCGCGAGACGAGTTGCTCACGCGGCGTTAAGTCCTCGTCCCCGTAGCGCTCCAATGTATGGTACAATGCATCCCACGTCATCTTTGCATCATTGCCAGCGCGGTGAGCTGGAAGTGTGGGCGGTATCTTCATCCACTGCACGAGATCAGATAAACCCCACGAGGGCGGGTGCTTGTCGGGGGTCACTGGCCGGCGGCGATGGGCATCGCGAATGAGATGAAATGTATCGCCAAAAACTAGACCCGGCGGGAGCCCCATACCGTGCGTCTCCAGTGTCCACTTAATTAAGGAAACATCAGCTAATTTACCACCATGACTAAGTACGAGTAGACGCTTGTCCGCACCGGGGAGTTCCTCTGGCTCGGGTGACATTATAAACCCCATCACCTTCTCCCATGCTTTAGGAAAGGATAGGCCCTCATCCTCCAGCATCTCTTGAGTGATGCCTGTTAGCGTCGATACCTCCGGCGAGACACGACGTCCGTTACTAGGCCGCACCAAACACGAAAACACAGTGTCTTTGGCGGGGGAGTAAAATCCAAACTCAATGATGTCTTCTGTGGGACCATCTGGTCCAAAAGCAGGGGGGCCTGAAAACTCCAAATCAAATGTGAAAAGCCGAAAAGGCACAGAAAGGTACCGCTCAAATAATAACTGACGAAGAAGACGCGTACAAAGAGATCCCTCCATCGCTAACAGCTTGGCCTCAGTAATCCCCCGACGATCCATTTCCTCTTCAAAGTGCTGTTGAATGAAATGGCGCTGCACACTCAGCGATGGGTGAATGCCTAATTGAAGCTGTGTGAAAATCTCCAGGTGTGTGAGGTTCGGTATGGGCTTCGCAGCGCGATGCCGACGGAGAAGTGAGCACCGCATTAATACAACGATCCTCCTCTCTTTTTTTTTTGGTTTTGTTTTGTTTGCTTTTCCTCTGGTCTTCGTCCTATTGTTGCTTCGCCTGTGAGAAGATATTGCGAGTCTGTTCCTTCTCGCCAAGTCAAACCTCCCCCTCCCACAACGCGAGGCCCACTATTCAAACAGGATGGTAACATAGAAGAAAAAAAGAGAGAGAGGGAGTAAGAAACAGAGAGTTACTGTTGTTGTTGTTGCCGCATAGTGAAAGAAAAGGTAAAAGTAAATTAATCCTTAAATAATAGCAATAATAATTTGGTAACTCAAGATGAAATTTGCAACATTACAAGCTCGGTAATTCCCAATGGAAATCTTCCGCGTCCTCTCTCATTATCCTTCCCTCCTGTTGTGTTCCTCTTCTTTTTTTCTCCAACACTGTCGGTGTGTGGGTATGTAGGTGTGTGCGAGGGTAGGCACTCTCGTACAGTTTCCAAAAAGGAGAAAGAAAACAAACAAAAGATTCAAGCAAAAGAAGAAAAAGGAAACGAATATTTTATTGAAATGTTCGATCCGGTTCTCCATTCCATCCCGGTACACACCATATACAATGATTGGAAGAGACAAATGCATAAAAATACACACGTACACGAGTGGGAGGAACTCCGCCTTATCCATTTCGCATATTCCACACGTGGGCGATGTACCACAACAACAACAACAACTCTGTGTTTCTCATGACTATAACGCGTTCTTTTGACGTCGTTGCCAAGTCTCCCACTCTACCATACCCTTTTCCACCACCTCCGCAGCCCAATCTGGTGTTGGCTTCGGTTTCAAGGCTACACTATCCGTACGCAACTCTCCTGTTTTCCAGTTCAGGAATACCACACGGCCGGTTTCTTTATCCAACCCCTCTATAAAATCAGAACCCCCAAATACTGCCGGTGCACAGGGTGTCAAAAGTAAGGCTCGTGGGTTCAAATAGAGTGTTGTGTCATCGTCTTCCTCTTCTTCTTCCCCTCCTCCAACTTCTTCAGATGTTACCGCTATGTATTTACTCTCATTATTGACCCTCTTGGCATCTGGTGCGCTTCGCATGCAACGTCGTCGAAAATTCCGATGCACCTCGTCCAACGTTGGAAATATTCGTCTGGGATCAATTTGTGCAGTCGATGTAGACTCCCCTGCAGTCAAAACTGAGGCTGAAGACGACTCCCCTGTCTGAGCGCAGCCAACGTGGAATGGATAGACGGGCTGCAGTCCCTCGCGGGCAATTATCTCCAGCAGCGGGCCCACGAGTGCGGCGCGGCGGGGCGGGGCGAGCAGCACCCACTCCCCCACCTGCGGGTCTCTAGCGGGGTCGAAGTTCGGCAGGTACCTCTCGAGGTCCCGCCGGGTCATCGGTTGATACATCATCAAGGCAAGATGTATACAGATGTATACGGATGATGATTATGACTATGAAAAGGAGGAATGAGTGGCTGGACGCAGCAATATGAAAGAATGAAGGAAGAAATGAAGCGTCAATCAATGACAAATATCCGTCTATAATTTTTTATGTTTTTTTTTTTTATGTTCCTGCCTTTGGTTAGTTTTTGTTAAAGAGTAGAGCAACAGACGAAAAAAAAAAGAAATAGAAAAAAGGAAGGGGCATCTAAAACATCATGTCCTTGTATTAAAATTCTGGACAGCCTCTCTTTATCCAGAAAGAAAAATTCAAAAAACATATTCAAAATAAAAACAAGCGTACAGACCCAATCATTTTGCTACGCCACTACTCGGTATTTTCTGATATATATATTTTTTTTTTCACCTTCTGCCAACCCATCCGATTGCTGGGTATTCATATATGTCCCCCAAGACTCTTGTATAAATTGTAGCACACATATACTGGTGCAACAAAAATGAGAACCACTATGGTAATGTAGATGATGATAGCGAAAACCTTCTCTATTGGGCCCATCACAGGCATGCCACACTCCGCACTCATCTTGGAGAGAATTGAGCCCACGTAACTTTTAGGAGGTATGTGACGACGAGGGACAGTTTCGTACGTTTTTGACAGATCGATAGGAGGGTCCCTCTTTTCAGCGTCCTTCACGCCAATGAAGGAGGATGGTGGATTCATTCCTAAATTGTTTTATTTTTCTTCTGATTTCTTTCTTTGCTCGTAAAACTCAATCTGTTCTTTTGGCGTTTATCCGCTTTCTTTTCTTTTCCTCTGTTTTCAAAGGTAGGAATGGTATCTCTAAGAGGAACCACTAAAAAAGAAAAACGGTATCAAGGTGCAAAGAACAAAAATTTTCATACAAGAACTTCCCCGTGGCTTACAAACCATGCGGACGCACAGAGAAGGAAAAAAAATCTAACCTCAACAAATACACGGTGCATTCCAGAGGAGAAATCCTCTCTATTCCTGGTAAATTGTATTGTTTGGCCACCTTAATGAAACGAATAGAATAAATTTCTCTCCTTCCAATTTTTCTCCTATCCATTCCTCGAGATGATGGCAGAGAAAACGACAATATTATATATAAACGTCTCTTTTTTTTTCTTTCAAGATGCTGCAACCTTCTCCTTCAAAGGGAAAAGACGTGGTAAGAGTAATCCAGAGCGAAGGGTGTAGGCTTTCCAATCCTTGTAGCGACTCATACTTCGCTCCTTTCGAGAGATGTATGGAGCGAACAATCCAATCCATACCCAAGCCAAGACTCCAAACGACTTTATATCCTTTGATACAAATGCGAAGGAACCATAAATAAGCATTTCTCCAAGGTAATTGGGATGTCGAATGCGAGAAAAGAAACCGTCTGTAATGAGTCCCTTTGCTTTTTTCAACACAAAATATTTCTGGCAATCACTACCCATCATTAAACACAAGCCTAATGCATATACGATAATGGCACCACAGAGTGACATGTTGGACTGTTCTGCACGCTTCATAATTGCATTACACGCAATATACCAATAGGGCCCTAGTACACTACAGAAGACGGCCACGGCACTTCCAAGAGTAATTTTTTTCTTCCATTTTGGATCAGGAAAAATGAGTTCTTTCAACAGCCAGCAAAGTCCATATCCCCCATGGAGGGCGGTGTATGTTGTCGCCGTTGCGGAATAGTTTCCCGATTTTCGCATCATTAGGAGACAAACCAACAATGATCCTCCTTTTTGAAGATTAATCACATAATTCAGTTTGAGGAATCGAGGGCCTCCAAGAAAATCTTCACTCAGGTAGTCAATCAAGGTAAGCCAAGTCCTAAGAAAAAATGGAATCTCCTCATTATTTTTTTCTTCCATAATTGTATACGTGATAATGTGTTGAGTATTTTAATTATTTCCTCCCAGTGGTGATCACATCTATCAGAACGAAGAAAAAAGAAAAGAAAGGAAGGGGGAAAAAAAATGGAAGCCAGACAAAAATAAGAACAAAAATAAAATTATATACAAAACAATGCAGAAAAGGGGAAAAAACACATACACAATGATTATTATGTATATTTAATCACTCACCACCACTTGTAACGTCAGAAAGAAACAAACAGACAGGCAATCAAAGAAGAAGAGAAATTCAACTTCCCTACACAACACTGCCAAACTCACCCTCTATGTGCCGCAGCAATACTGTAACCAACTGTTGTCTGTCTTCTGCTGTATTTAAATCATCATGTATGCCTTTTAGCCCATTTCCTCCTTCCATAAATGTCCTCAAAGGAAAATCCTTCCCTAGTCGGTGATCCGTTACTCGATTCTGAGGATAATTATATGTTCGCATCCTATCCGATCTTTCACCACTGCTCCACTGATTTCTCCATGTTTCATGAAGAGAAGAGTTTTGGTCCTTGATACGACGTGACAACAACTGTTGAGCAACCAATTGCAAAGCAATTTCTTTATTTCCAAGAGCCGACCTGGATTGATGACATTTTACAGAAATACCGGAGGGTATATGTGTAAGACACACGGCATTGGAACTGCTCTGCATACCTTGACCACCCGGACCAGATCCTCTCACAAATTCAAATTTGCAGTCACTTTCATGAACATCCACTGAAACAGGGTCAAGTATAGGCATAAGTGTCACAACAGCTGTAGAGGTTTGCATCTTTCCTTCTTGATCAGTAACAGGAACACGTTGAACCTTGTGAACGCCAATTTCGTGACGCAAATTCCGATATACTCCATCACCGGTTGCTCGAAACTTTGCTCCAGAACTAGAAAGTGCCGGTAAACCCGACCCAGATCCATCAGCAGCAGCAGCAGCACTACCACTACCATTATTATTATTATTATTGTCACTCTCATCCTCAACACGCCAATTTCTTACATCCATACAATATGCCTTGTAAACCCCAGCCAACTCCAGAGCAAATAAAGAAGCCTCTTCACCACCTGCTTTCCCAGCCACTTCTACTATCCATGAACGACTTGAAGAACCCAGCACATCACCAGATTCAAGACGTCCAGCCATGATGCCATTTACTTCCTCATCCATTTCCCGTATGTGGCTTAAGAGAGATTCGTTATCCTCCTCCAGCATCAGTACAAGATCTCGATCTTGTTCAGCTGAATCCTTTTCTAATCGAAGCTGCTCTCTCAACTTCACATTTTCATTTAATTTGAGCAAATAACTGGAAATTTTCTCAGCAACATCAAGCTCCCCTTGGTATTGAATGTTCCACAAGACAGGATCAAATGCCTTTCCATTAACTTTATTTTTCAATAAACTCGATGCATCTTTATGACCTTCCTCCTGTATCGTTTCGAGTTCCAGACGCTTTTGATTTAATCGAATAAAATACTCCGTAACCAAAGGGTGATGAATGGGATTTAGGAGAGCTCGCGTGCCTTCCTCGAGAAACCATTTCTGGTATGAAATAGGAGTTCCATGCGTCAGCTTCTTAACCCCACCTTGTGTTCCCCCTGCACCAAAAAAATATAAAGGTGCCCTCCGCATAGTCTTGTCCAAAAGAAAAAAAAACACAGTGAAGGCCGAGAAAAAAAGAAACATAAAAATATGTGGCGAGGGTATATATATATATATATATATATATTACAGGCAATAAAATAATGGCGTGTAATATGGCAGTAAAGCATATTCTTTATGTTGTTGTTTTCGTTTTTTGTATTTCATTTTTTTCCTTGATGATTTCAGTAAAGTGCTTTCTCTTTCTTTACCTCTCTCTCTACTTACTCATTGTCTTTATTTCATGTGTGCGCTCTAGTATGCCGCTCTGTTTTTGATTTTATTTATTTGTCTCATTTTGCCAAGATTTCTCGTTGTCGTCATTCTAATTTCTCTTCTTTTTTTTTTTGCTAAACACGCATATACATTTCAAAACAAACAAACTCACGTGCACACATATACGTAGAGACAGACAGACAGACAAACTAAGAAAGAAAGAAAGGATGACAATACTGTTCAAAAAAAAAAAAGATTCTTTTCACAGAAGAACTTGTTTACATATCTCTTTCTAAAAGAGAATACTCATGAGATTTAGATGGAGCCGTCTTGATCTGTGAACTCCTGAAACTGTTTGTAAGTAATATCACCATTTTCATCTTCGCGACCGTCAAATAAAATTGATACCAACATATCTTCATCTGATTTTGACATATTAAAATGCATAATTTCATTGAGTGATTCTCGAAAGACATCGCGATTCATCCGTGAAGTGGCGCTATGGCCACCCAAAAGACGAAATTGCTCCTGTGTGGTTCCTCTTCTCTGTATCAACTTTTGTCGCAATTCAACCGTCAATTGTTTCCTTCGTTGTTGAAGTTCAGCCTTTAAAGCAGTGTCTTTGACTGTTTCATTCATGGTCATATTAACATTTTTCACTGAGCGAGCAGTGAGTGAAGCCTCATCCATATGTCCAGAAGATGTGACGTTGACCACTTTGAGAAACTGGTCAAATGAGACCACGCCAGTACTATCTGGAGCAAGATTTTGCACAAGCAAAATGGCCTCTTCATCCGTTATTGTACAGCTACATGAACGCAAAAATTCTCGAATTTGGCGGTAACCCAGAACACCCTTGGGAGCAAGCGTACAGTACGCCTCATGAACACGAAGAAATTTCAATTGTATTTGTTGTTTTAATAGTAAAAGTAAATGCTTCACGCGATTTTCTGTAGTACATACCTCCTTTTCTTCCAAAATTCTTTTAGTTTCATCATCCATTGCAATAAGTCTGAAAGGCCTGTCTAAGATAACAATCTCCTTACCCACTTGAAAGTCCTCAGGGGTATAAGGAACAGTTGAACCATCAGGCATCCGTTTTTCGTAAACCCCTTTACAGAGGAAACGACCAGCAATAAATCCTGAATTTCGTTCTGGTTTCTCAAAAATTTCAATTTTATCACTTGCTCGATGAAAGGAAATAACAAATTCTCTCTTTTCATCCCCTCGAACCAATGGGTTAGAGAGCATTGCCAAGAAACGCATAACACGTCCCTCCTCTCTTTCTATTTTGTCAAAATCAGGTCGTTGAGGTTTTGCAGTTAAAGTAATCCAGTTAGTTCGCTTTTCACGCTCGCTTCCAAAACCATTTGGTGGAGGAGGATAAAACTTAACGGGTGCTTTCAAATCAACTTTAATAAATGGCTCAATATCCACGCTTGGCTTAAGCTCAATACCCAATTTATCCTTCATATACTCCCGTGTAAGAGAATCCGCATCATAGATGTAATAAGGTCTGCCATGAATAATATAGGTCTCGCCAATTTGAATATCTTCAGCCGTAAGAAAATCACGTTTCAATACCACCCCAAATGTGTGCTCTTGAAAACAAGTTTTCTGAATATCAACATCAGGACGAGGAACTCTCTGACGACCCAAAAGTGTTAAACCACCATCACGTCCAGAATTTTCAGGTCTGTTTTCCACAATTTCCACCGTATCATTTTCCAAATAAATACGAATTGCACAAAAACGCAAATCTCCACTGAGATTTT
Organism: Trypanosoma lewisi; assembly: GCA_036321185.1. Classification (NCBI taxonomy): domain Eukaryota; phylum Euglenozoa; class Kinetoplastea; order Trypanosomatida; family Trypanosomatidae; genus Trypanosoma; species Trypanosoma lewisi. The sequence goes on along the minus strand of JAWVMQ010000081.1, from coordinate 15,625 downwards.
CACGGTCATCCCAGAGTGCAAGAAATGTTAGATGCTCATTTATATTGTGTTTCAAAAATTTCTGAGCCTCAAGAATATCTTCAGTGGCATGTTTTGTGTAAATACCAGTTAATTGTTGCTCAATAGCTCGCTTCCTATCCATATCATCAGATGTTGCCAAACGATGAGTAGATTTAGAAAGTTGGGCTTGCATAGTTGTTCCAAATTTATCCAGCTCATTAGGCCATGGCAATGCCCTTGGAACTTGCTGTCCTCTTATTTTTTCATAATAAAGTCGACTCCTCATATCCATATCTAAAACATGATATTTTCTTTTAAATATTTCAATTGTATCCCCAATATGAAAATCATCAAGTGTAATGATTTCATCAACCTCATCCATCCGCTTGGGCACTTGTCGACGTGATAATATCTTGGACTGAACGATACCACTGTTATCCTGTTTCGCCTCAATAATTGAAATACTGTTATCTTGGGTAAAATAGCGAATACAGACCTTTCTCACAATTACCGTTTCCGTCGGAGATTCTGGAATCTTTTCAGTAAAATAAGCCAAAAAACGAACCACGTGGTCTTTTCCACCATTTGGTGCATCAAAGTTTACTGTAAGCCATCCATCAAATACGCCTTCGTCATCGCTTTCATCTTCACATAATGCAGATTCAGTCTTTGATTTCCCTCCTCGAACAAATCCACCTCCGTTGTAAACGTATTCAGTATGGGGAGCATAATCTACTTTTGTGGGTAATAGCAGAGTATGACTCTTCCGGAGGGTATTACGACAAATTGGATCATCATGAAAATTGGCGCCTATGGCTAACGGGAGATTATGTTCCAGAGTAAAATTCTCATACCGTCGAGTTGGTTGGGTGCGTGCCACACTGTTCTTCATGACTCAAACCTTCTTGAAAACAGCAGAAACAAAAAGGGGAAAAAAGCAAAAGAAAAAAAGGTAAATGAATAAATAAGAGAGCAGGATTAATAAAAACAGTATTAAAAGAAAAAGAGTTGGGGGGTGGGGTGAGCAAGGATAAAACATGATCCTACAAAAACCCGCTGCCTATTAGTAGTTGTTGTTGCTGTTCTTTGGCGAGTACACCTCCATATGGTAGACATATCTAATAATAACGTGATTCGTCTTATTCACGGGGAAGCCTGAAGCAAAAAAATAAAATGAAAAAAAAAAAACGCCAAGTGAAAAATAGACGTCTAGAAGTCCACAAAAATGGTGGCTTAAGAAGGATGAGAAGGAAGAAAAAAGAAAGAATGAAACATATATATGCATGTATATGAAATACAGAAGCACAAAAAAGTACTTTCCTATACTTCCTTCTAAAGTGGAAAACCCATGGATAGTGAGGGCATCTCTAGTGAAACCAGATTGGAGAATTTTTGTGAAGCATATTTTCGACGAATAGCCTGGAGTTTTGAAGAAAAGGCACATAGATTTTTGGTGAAGACCAATAGCTTTTCTGTTACGGAAAGAATCTCATCCAGTGTGATTCCCCGACTAATATGGATCATTTCTCGATCCCATAGTTTTTCTTGTGAAATAGATGAACGATCCGCGCAACAATTCCATGCGATAAGTAAACGACCAAGTACAACGGAAGCAGCCGCAACACGAGAAGGCAGGTATTGTAGCATTTCATAGCTGTGAGACGCGGACTCCAGAAAAAAGAATGCCGCATCACGAACCAAAGGTTCACTATCTCCAGAATCCAAAAAGTGGCAAGCCAGAGGATACGTTGTTGGAACAGTAAATCGAAAACGAAGTGTAATGGCAATATCCCGCTCCATCTCAAAAACTTCCTCTGCGGAATATGTATTTGCACAAATAAATACACATTCCTTTATACCCGGTGGCCATATTTCCTCATGTTTTGCAGAAAGAAAAATAGCAGTGATACCAACCAATTGAAGCTTTGATCTTCCCACCTTTTTCGCTCCCAAATACCGATCTACAATATCAACGGCTAGAAAATAAGATTCGGGATGAAGTTTAAACTTTATAACTACATCAACAAGCCAATCCACAAGAATCATCCTCATTCTTTCATTTATCTCAGGTTGATTTGCCATATAGCCTGGATCACAGTAATGACTTCTTTCCGCAACTAGAAGGTAATCGCCAATTTCCGCACTGTATTCAGGAACATGTAAGGGATCGGTATTTAAACCTTTTTGTAATGCATCCTTCTCTCTCTTCGTCCCCTTTAAATTGGCGGTTACAGTCCCGTTTTTACCAGCGGGCTGCTGCTGCTGCGAAACCAATGGGGGAAACGACTTCCGCGTTACCTGAATACGGTTAGTGTGATCAGAAAAAACACTGCCCCCCTCCATAGCCCTTGCCACTCTCTCCATAATAATATCGCCTGAAATTAAATAAGAAAAAAGGAGCAAGAAATAATAATAATAATAATAATAATAATAATAATAATAATAATAATAAATGGATTCTAGAAAGGAAGCGCATACATATTTCTGATGTATGTATACATATAGTAAAAATAACAGAAGGGAGATTCATAAATAAAATAATAAGAAGATTAAACAGATAAAAATAAAATAAATTAGGCCAGAAAAAAGAACGAATAGACGCCCGAAGCCGCATGTAATTACACAGAGGAAAAAAGATTCAGAAACAGCAGATTATCTTCCTACGATCATTACCACTACGATTCCTAGTACAGGAAATAAATTAATAAGACCGAAGGCTAAAAAAGAAAAAAAAAGACATGACCCATAAATATAGCAACTCGTAGTAAATTACATAGCCCAATATATGAGGAATTAAAACGCGTGCAATAACTAGATATTGATTTGAAAACCGAGACGAACATCCAGCATAGAGAAAGCATCATTCATTAGGTCACGCAGGGCGTAAAAGCCATTTGCGCTTTGTCTTTGTTTTTTTACATTTTCTTCCTGTTGTTGGCTTCCTTTTTTTTTTTGTGATTAACCCTTTCCAAAATGAAATAAAATCCTAATCACTGGAAAGGACATCGATGCACGGCTCAAAAGAATATGTCCTTGATCACATCAAAAAAAAAGACTACCTCCCACAACCATAATTACCTCAATTAATTAAATTGCCCAAGCGCCCCTAGCCAACAACTCTATATAAATTATAAAAATTTTAAAAAAAATTAAAGTATTACAGAGAGAAAACCAACGGGTAGAACCCCAAGATTGGAAAAAAAAAGCGGAAAGGCGGACAAAAGAACAATAAAAAGGGACACGACATACAGCAAAAACACAAGAACCCTCTGCACAAAATGAAGGGGCGTCGGCCCATCCCCAACCAAACCCCAAGGGCACGGCACCACGGAAAATAGCAACGGCAAGAACAAAAGGTGTTACCCCCCCCCCCGCCGCTCCAGGGAAAAACAAAAGCACGCCGGCACAAACCAGAACAACCAAAAAAAAACAGACCCCTAGCAGCGAGCCGGACGCCGCCAAACGCCACACGACACCAAACACCCCGCCCGGGACTGCGCGGCTTCACCGAAAGCGGGACGATTTGGACCGCGCGAACGCCTTCACAGCCGCCGCTTTAGACTCGGCAAAACGGAACCAGCAAAGGCATGCAGCGCACACCAACGCCAACATACATGTAAGGGTCCTCGGCTTCCCCGGAAATAAGTTATGCTCAGCGGAAATCCTTCGACACAACGCACCGGCAGAAGGGACACGCCCTCCCGTTTAAGGTTCGACCGGCGAAAAGCCAGTGGCTAAAGGCAAAAAAAAAAGAGGGAAATATGCCCATATTGAGAGAAAATATTTCTAACTTCGCATAAAAAAGGGCAATGGACCACCAAAGTTCACCAAATAACTGCTTTTAGACAACTTTTCAGTAGCACAAAAACCCGCACATCCAACAGGTCATTGTATTTATTTGACCGTTGGAAAAACGCCGCCAATACATACGCCAAAACTCTCCCGCTAATTTTGCTGAATAACGACGCGCGATTCCTAGAACCACTCCCGCGCGGCAATGGCGATCATCAGCCGAATTCGCCGCTCGAGCCCCAGTAGCACAACCAACCCCCCCGACCGACACCTCGGCCATCGCGCCCCCAAGCCCCCACAACGCTTAAGGCGACCCTTGGGCCGCAGCCATTTCTTTTCGGAGACGCCCCCAAACCACGACCTCTGCCAGCACCAAAGGCAGAGAATTGCAACCCGAGACCCGGGGGCGCGCACTACCGCATGACCGAGAGTTTCGCCCCGCGCCGCGGCACCGCATAAGGGAGGTATGGTGGCAAGCCCGGGCCCGGCATTGCAAGGGATGCGATGGACACCGCTCGATTGATTCCCTCCAAGCTTCCCCGCGATGAAAAAAGGGAGCTCTGCCCCGATTTTGGGGCAGAATCCCCCTAACACCCGCAGAAGAAAACAGTGGCACCGAGAAAGCGACACCCAGACCGCCGAACCAGAACCCCGCGCTCACAGGAAGTGCGGTGGATTTCCCTTTCCGCGAGGCATGCGGAAGAGTTTAATTGCCGCCCTTGGCGCGTTTTGACTTGGGGAGCCGCAAGGCCCTATGATAGTGGCAAAAGGGTGCCCACCTCCTTCGCTGGAGCGCATGCAAAAAGCAAAGTGCGAAGAAGAAAAACCGGATTTCGACTAATGAAAAAAAAGGGGCAATCCTTCGAGCTAAGTTCCAACCGGCACAATTAAATAGACTCTGAACATCTCCCTTAAAGGCCTGCAATGCATCCTGGCATCATACCGCAAGCATTACGCAGGTAATGGCGACGAATCGGGGTCGAGCGAAAAAACATATAAGAATATGAGAGCGGTGGCGGGCGCATGGCCAACACGTAAGGGGGAAACAGAACCTTCTTCACACTCAAACAGTTTCGTTCACCCGTTTATTGCCTTTGTCTTTTCCCTCCATTTTATCCAATGGAATAATCGTTGAAAGTGGCCTGGAACTCCGAGCGCATGTTTTTTTCTGCGCCTCCTTTCCCCTTTGCGATTCGTTGGAACTTGGTTCTGCCCTAACAGTGTTTTCATTTCTTGACCCTAACCGTCAATAACACTCGTCAGAATGATTTTTTGTTGCTGTGATCACGTTCACTATTTTTTGAAAGTTTGCCCGAAGAATGACACCAGATGACTTTATGTATATATTTGTGTTTGTGCCATATGCTTTCCTTCGTGGTGCTTTATCTTTTGGAAGAGATTTTCTTCGCGAAGAAAATTGCAATTTTTTTGAAAATAAGTTAGTGTATCCAGCGGATTTTGTCGCAAGCCTTCTAGGCTACCATGTGGACAACGCCATGGCCCACATTTAATGATATGGAATGGGAGACCATAAAAAGAAGTTTTTAACCCTTTATAAGATATAATCGCCCATTTTTTATTTTATTTTCATTTTCACTCAGCAGTGAATCGAAGTCCGTGTTACCGCTTGGTAGTGTAGTTGGCCATGGAAAATGGCGAGTTCGTGATGATTTCGGGAGCAGGGAAAACTCTTTCTATTTTTTTGGATTCTACTCTCCCGATGGGTTGCTGAGAAAAGAAGACTTTTTGCTGGCTTTTCAAGAAACCAGAACAGCATTGAGTATGAAATGGAAGGCGTTGGGAAGAAATAGAATCCGATTTAATATTTCACCATCACTTTGCACAGGCCGAGTTTGAGGATGAATCATACAGGGTTCATCGGGCCGTTTTTCAACAACTGGAAATGCAGTGCCAAATAGCCCAACCACAGGAGGAGCAGCGATCGCACGACGCATTTATTGAGGAACTTAATGCCCTGTTGAGGCAGATAGAGGCTGCATCACAACAATTAAGCTCACAGCTCACGGCTGCGGTGCCGAACATGACGGCGCAACCGCAAATAGGGATGGACGGCGAAGACAATTGTGACCTTACGAGGCGTTGTCCTGAAAGGGCCAAATAAATGAAACAAAGGGTAAACTGGAAGTTCAGGCTCACATAATCTGGATGGTATAAAACTCAAATGCACCAAATAGGTTCGGCCAGAAGAAAAAGCACGAACCTTTGATGGAGTCGTAGATTTCTTGATGGCAATTTCTTCCAGCCGATTGCTGACCGCATACCTGGGAGTATATGGAATTCAAGCGAATGCAGGAGAATAATATAAAACCGTGCACCTTAACTAGGTTGGCTGGTGGGGGGGTTCCATTTGCAATGAAGACATTTCCAACAAACATGCGCAGCTGGGACGCGACCTCTGTATACGCAGCTGCGTGTTGAACGGGTCGTGGGGGCAACCCCGGACTTAAGGTTGCCGACGCCCAGAGTACCATTAAAGGACCGCGAAAACAAGATGACCAGATTGGATCAGCGGTTTAAAAGCTGGCAAAAGCAATTGGAGAACAACGTTCAGCCCAATCATCGAAGATTTCCCGTTTCCACCGCTGTGAAAGGATCGGGCATCGCATGTCGACCTCTAGAATCGGTATGGAAAAGAAGCGGAAAGCTCAATCCAAAAAAACGATCTTCGGCCCCGGAATGAATGAATGAAACCGGTGCCGAGCCTTGGGGAAAAAATGGGGAAGCTTAGAGCGAACGCGGCCAATAAGTACCGCATTTGGCATTCGGAACCGGAGGGTAAAACTGTTGAAAAGATTATTCCAGGTATAAAAAGGATACCTGACAGAAGGGTTTGGTTTTTCAAGGAAAAGAAACCACCATTAGGGGTGGCATCGATAAACAAGGTCACTGTAATTCCCGCCACTAAAATTCATCCTTACATGGTTGCACCGGCAATAAAGGCATCAGGATAGCAAAGAGGATGTTGGCCCACATAAAACGCTGGAACAAAGAGGGTCCACAATGCAAAGGTTCGAAGAGTTGGTAAGCAAGAATGGTTTGGAGTGTCCGGAGAAAAACGTCCCGCTATTCATATTGAGCTTAAAGTTGGCGAAAAGCAGCTCGGTCCAGTATACACGAGGACCGTTGACATTGTTGGCTGCAAGAAGGAAAGCCGCGCAGATGTTTCTAGCGGACCTTAAAAAATAAAAATAAAAATAAAAAGATTGGCCACAACCGATACCTTAAAACAATCCCGGTAAATGATAAGATGAGAGTTGGGTATGGCCATTACGAGTCCGCAAAGCGTGCAAGGCCGATTGGCAATGAGATTGGTTTTGCAACCGCCAGTCATTAGGGATAAATCGCCCAACTACGACGGAAAACCTTAACACCCCACCCTCCGAATCAATAAGGAATAATTCGAGATTGGGAAGCTCTTTCAAAAACACACAAAAAAACGCACAGAGATCGACACGACACGTTGCCATAGGAGTGGAAGAAGCCAAACAAAGGAAGGCGATAGTACAAGGAATTTTGGGAAGAAGAAAAGAAGCCCATGTCCGCCGCAAAGTCGACACTCCCAGTCGCGCCTGGGGGGCATTATGAAAGATGTCCCCACTGCCCGCGCCACACCTTTTTTTTTTCCAAATGTACCCATGCTGCCGCTACGCATGTAGCGCCACCAAACTATAAGGGTTGCTTTTCTTCACCCTATCCTTCCATACAATGATTTCGAACCACAACTCCGAGCAGTTTTAAAGGGGCTCAGGTATCGTTGGCGCCGTGACCTTCCAAGGAGCGACGGCGCTTCCCCAGCAAACGGCCATTCACCCTCTCCGCCCCTAACCTACGAGGACGAGAGGGAGACGACGAAGCTATGACGTCCGGGGAGGGGGAGTTCGAAACCAATAAACTAGAATCCATTAAACTAGAAAACAATAAACTAGGGCTCCGATCACCCTCCAGAGGCGGTGCCTCAGACTCTGTTTCAGGAGGTGTGGAGCAGGGGTCGTCGAGCTGGAATAGCTCACACAGCATCTTCGCGAGTTCCCTGCTGGAGAATACTGCTGGTTTTTCCAGCGAGGGTATACCGTGCTTGGTTCGAAGTGCTTCGAGACCAGGGCGCGGCAGAAGGTGAGCCGGGGTTTCCTCGCATACATGAGACTTAAACCAGGACCGGTGGTTCTTCTTCATCTCATGTTGGTCGTGTTTCTTCCATAGATGGACACGAAGTGTGTCTTCTGTGGCGAAAGTCGCGGGGCATTTGAGTGTCTTTGTCACAGTGGCGATTGTCTTTTCCTTTTGCCCGTCCCCAATCTCCACTCCAACCCCGTGCGTTGGGTGTTGCCTTTGCACGTGGTAGGTGAGCCCAGTGCGACTTGCATACGTCTTGTCGCATACTTCACATCGAAATCTATGGGTACTCGCATCGGTTTGTGGTGGCGTGGGCGCATCCTCATTGCGTTCCGCCTTTTTATGCGCCCGCAGTGCGTCTTGGCTGAAGAACTGCAGTTCACATTCATCGCATGGCCATATGCGTTGCTCTGATTGTAGGCGTCTTCTCTTTGGTGGTGCGGGGCGAGGTTCAATTTCAGGCATCTGTTCATTGGGGTGACCGGTGCGTATGTGCCTGTTGAGCCAGGTGTGCCCATATGATTTGTCGCAAAAGGGGCACTTCTTACGTCCAGCGCCCAGCATGGTATTGACATCATCCGATTCCGATTCTTTGCGGGGAGGGGATGTGCACCGTCTGCTGCCTACAAACGTTGAAGGAAGCAGCGGATCTGGCTTCCCCGGATGATGTGCTCTTACGTGCCGTAATGCCCACCGCACATGGTGCTTCCTTACAAAATACGGGCAGTAGAGGCGGCTTGCGGTCGGATCGACCTCGAATGTTATGGCGTTGACTTCACTGGGGTTTTCGGGGAGCCGTGGTTCGGGTCGATCCGGGTGTATCTTCGCCAGGTGCTGAGAGAAGCAGTGCGGTACATAGCTGTTGACGCAGTAGGGGCACTGGTATCTTTTTCTCTCGGCATCCGCGAATTGTACGGTGGGGATCCCTCCTACTGAGGGAACAGTGGTGAGGAAGCACTTGTGGCTTTCAAGGCGGTGCTTTTCGCGGTAAACCTTCTTGCACGCAGGGCATTGATACTCCTGTTTACGGCGTTTGACGGGAGGTTCTGCCGCAAGGATTGGTACAGGTGCCGGCACGGTGGGAAGTAGCGGTGCTGACAGTGCTGTGGCTACAATACCGGCCTTCGGCAGGGGCGTGTGGGATGTTCCGCGAGCATGTGCTGTTTGAAATCTTCCTTGCTTTGCGTGTGGTGCGGGCAGTGGGGACATCGTATATAATGCCCCTCTGGCGGGACCGCGAGTGCCGACATTGTGGCTGACATGGACTCTGCGGGAGTCATTTGATGTATGGATCTCATATGTCGTCGTGCGTTACATCTATTTGAGCATGTGCTAAAGCATATGGGGCAAAAGAGAGCTTGATTTGCTCTCGTCGCAAATACCGGATCTACTTGGGGCAGTTGGGTCGTCTTTGGTGCGGGTGGTGGCTCGGGAGGTGGTTCCGGTTGTGGGGGGTCAACGCCGGGAACTTCCACGGACAGGGGGGCCGCGCCCAGTTTTGTACACCATCTGCACTGTGGGTCGGTGCTGCCTGTCATAACTCCGTGCAGCCATCCAAAGTGTGTGGAAGCTCCTGTGCGAAACTGGGCCAGTATGCTGCGACCGTGCCTGAGCATGGTGGTGTTCTTGGGGGCGGGCCGGTGGTGACCCAGTAATTGTTGACGCACTGTTTCCAGGGGCGCAGGGTTGTCTTCAGCGTCCCTTCTCTTTCGTCTCTTTATGGACGTGACGATGTCCGTGATCCATGCCGGGGCAGTTTGGGGAAGGTTTGCCGCCTCTTTCGCTAGCTTATCGGCCTGTTCATTGTTCTCAATCCCGCGTGGCCAAAGATGAACTGAAAGGACGGTCTCGCTCCCCTGCGTGTTAAGGTGAGGATCTGGGCCCAGATTCTTCGGAGGATGCCATCTGTGACCGTAGCGGGGCCCGTTTTAAGCGCGCTTAACGGCGAGAGGGAGTCGGTGAAGACTGCCACTTGGGTTCGCCGGGGTTTCGTTCTGTGCGGGAGGGTGTCCGGGAGCAGCTGGGGTCCGATCCCCATCGCGACGCATTCCGTGCGGTAGCTGCAGGCTAAGGGGCCGACGCCTCGCTGGCGGGTGCCTATAAGAGTGCCTTTCTTGCAAAGTAAGGCTGCGCTACCGGAATGAACATCGGCAGTGACGGAACCGTCCGTCCAGAGAGCATAATGAGCGCCTATAAAGCGGCCCACTCTTTCTACGCATGCTGCGCGTTTCTCGTCGTCAGGCGCATCTGCCGTCAATCCGCCAGGAGCGGTCGTATTGAAGTACACTCGCGGGGCGATCCATAGGGCGCTGGAGGGGTGAGGCACCGAAAAGTCATCCACTACACCGTATGCCTGCTCGACGTAGCGTAATGCCTCGTGGACAGGGCGGTCGTGCGTGAACATGTCCTCCGCTATTTCTTTGAGGTACCCTCCTCTTGTGGTGGAGTTTAAGTAGTGCCCTACACTGCGCCAATGGACCACACTCTCAAGCGTATCTAGCCTTGCCTCTTTCAAGGCATCGTCACGGGACGCTCCCCGCGGAATTCCAGCAATCGCACTTGCTGCATGGCAGTGTGGTTTTTCGAGTGTCTGCTTTGTCGTGTCCGAAGCAGCCGGCCACCATGCCGTGGAGCCATGCAGCGGTTTTGATTGCATAAGAGCGAGGTGGAACGGTTTCAGGATGTTGCTCTTGGGTCCCCGGATCGTGGAGGAAATTGCCTTGAGTTTCATGAGGCGGGTTTTTGCCCTCTGCAGCGTGATCCCAGCATGATAGCCAACACCTCTGACGGGGTTGAGCACCACTCCCAGTATCTTGGGGTGGCGGTCCTCCTGCAGTTTGATTCCCTCGATGAACAAGGAAAGTCGTCCTGTAAGGGGAGAGCCAAAGAGAGTGTACTTCGTCTTTGGCGCGCTCAGCTCCATAAAGTTTTGGCCTGACCACGTCGAAACACAGTCCGGTGCGGCCTGCAGGGTGGATTGTATTTCGGCCGTGTTTGCTGACGTGGTCAGGATGGTGAGATCATCAGCAAAGAAAGCGTGCTCCAGTGCTGGGATCCTGTTCAGTCGCTCGCTTAGGGAGTTCATCGCGATGGTGAACAGCAGCGGCCCGAGGACTGAACCTCGTGGAACTCCACAGGTGAATTTCACAGGGTTAGGAAGTACGTTCTGCACCTCGACCCTGGCAGTACGCCGAGAAAGGAAGTCAGCCACCCAACGCGTAAGGTACGGATCTACTCCATAGCGCCTCATCGCCCAAATGATGCATCCGTGATCCACTGGGTCGAAAGCCCGCGCGTAATCTATGAAGACTGCGCCCACCTTCTGGCCCCGCTCACGATTAATCGTCTTCGACGGAAGGTAAACTAGAGGATCCAGTGTGGAGCGATGCGGTCGGAATCCGGCTTGCCGTGGTAGGATTTGATTCTCGACCGTGTCGCGGATGCGTCTCGCTACGATGCGTTCCAGTAACTTGCAAAGGTTTGGCGTCAGAGTAACGGGGCGGAAAGGAGCCGGATCATCCGCAGGTTTTCCGGGCTTTAGCAACGGGATGATGGTTCCGCTCTTCCATGTCACGGGCGCTTGTCCCGTCACAATTGTGGCGTTAAACAGGTGGACGGGTGCAACCCGTGCCTTTACTGGAAGGTTGGCCAGGGATTCCGAGTGGATGCTATCGGAGCCCGGAGCGGAGCCGAGATGCAGGTCCCGAAGTGCCGCGGAAAGTTCTCCCACCGTTATCCTGGCGAAGGGGCGGGGCGGGAGCGGTGGGGGTTCCGGGTGGGGCGCTTTCGGATGACGCGTAGATTTCTTGGCGCACATCCTCGCGAGTAGGTCAGCATGCGCTTTGCGCGATGGTGGCCGATCCTTAACGACGGGAACAGGGGAAGCAATCGGACGCGGAGCATAAATCGATTGCACCGGATGCCGGTTGGCCTTTGCTGTCGTGTCAAGGTCCCGGCGTCTCTCGCTCCAACGCGTCACTGCTATTTCTTTTAGGCGCTTTCTCCTGTGAAGGATGAGGCGCTGTGCTTCAGTGACGCCTCGACATTCCTCAATCTGCTTATCCAGCTGGGTTGGTTCCGGTGTCCAAAACGGGGGCCCCGTAGCCACAGCGCACGGAACACTGCGCGTGACCGCCCTGCGGAGGATCGGGCTGAGTTCTAATGCTCGACTGTGCACCGTGGTGCGTTTCCTGTCCTCCGCTGGGATCCGTGGGGGCTGTGAGGCCTTCAACTGAGCAATCCTGGTGCGTTTCCGATGACGTCCCTTCCTGTGGGCAGTGCGAGCGCTCTTGGATTCCTTAATCTTTTTGCGTGTTGCTACTAGTGCGCTACGGGCAAGTTTTACCTTCGCGCTGACGTATCTTTGATGCTCTGCCCAGTTCGCCTGTTTCCAGGAGCAGGGGCGCTTGGATCCTTTGAGGGTGATGGGGCGGTCTTGGGATTCTCCTACTTGCACCTCAAAGGTGATCCACGCGTGGTCACTGTCGGGGACGAATCGCGCGTTCCAGTCAGTCACCGTGGCTTCATGCGATTATGTGATGTCGGGCGCGGGTTGCGCCAGCCCCTCAGCGGCCTTCCTCCACGTGAGGAGACCAGTGTTGTGGCACATGATGCCGTGCTCAAGACGACGGTGCACGATGCGCTCGCCTCCCACGTCCGCGGGCCCCGAAGGGTCCCACAGCGGGTGATGAGAGTTCACGTCTAAGCACACAACCGTCGGTATTCCATCTGTGAGGTCGTGGCTTAGGAGCGCGAGGGTCTCGGCTGAGACCTTCTTCCCGTTTGGAAAGTGCCCAGCAACAATCCGTAGCTGGGATGCGTCGGGAAGCTGCAGCGTGAGCGAGACCATCTCTAAACCACCCTCCGCCCTACGCGGACCAGCCATAATGCCGATCCCATCCTGAACAAGAATCGAGGCCCCTCCTCCTTCGGACGACCTAGCCAAACCAAAGTGAGAGTAGGAGGATGGCTTAAATGTCTCGCATTCCGGCGCGCAACAGTGCGTTTCAACTAGGACAGACCACGCAACACGCTCCTCTTTCAGCCACTTCTCTAACGGGATCCTTTTCGCCTGCGTGAGCCCACCCACATTCCACTGGGCTCCCCGCAAGGACGTGTAGCTGTGGGGCAGTTCTAACCTTCGTTTTGTTCCAGGCCTCCCAAACGCAGCGCTACCCCAGACCCGCCTGCCGACGCCAAGAGCCATTAACCGCACCCTAGGCACGGTCGCAGGCTCCTGGCTTCCCCTCAAAGAGGGCACTGGTCCCTTGCACCACGTAGATGCAGTCGACTTCACCAGGGGAAATCTACGGGAATTCCGCCTACACGGGGAAATGGCAGGTGTAGACGCATATGCTGGGATTTATCAGGTTTTTATCTCTTGTTGGATGGGGTGCGGAAAGAAAGTTCTTTAAATAGACTTCTGCCGCTGGGAGGAAATCTATTAATTTGATCACGTTGCACTCTCACTGCTGCCAAAAAAAAAAGAGTTAAATTCTCATTTTTTAACAACTGTGCGTGCACCACGTGTGCTTTCTGTTCGTCTTTGGCTCCCCTGCTTTCGTTATTCATCGTAGAAGGGCCGCTGAATTGATGCCAAGTATGTTGACAAGCTGCTTTCTTTCCTCATCTCCTTGATCTGTGATGGTTGTCCGGATACGTGGGCCACCAAAGTTTCAGTTCAGTATAGGGATGAGACTTTTATGGTTGTCAGGAATAACAAATCCTTGGAGAACTCATACGGGGTGCATGTGTGTGAAACTTGGAAAGAATAAGCTCTCTGAGGGAAATGGTGATGTAAGTGCGGGTTTGCGAGCCATGCGAGTATGTTAACAGATGCTGTCCCAAGTGTCCGCAAGGGCTTCCCAGGTGCAGAGAAATTCAATTTTGGAAATCTATATAGCAAAGCTGCCAGCGACCTTTTTGGATAGGTAAAACTTCTTCCTTTACTCTTCCGCTTGCCCGGAAGTCTTTCGAAGCAAGGTGTTAAAAGAAGTCGATGGTAATTCTTTGCTTTGGAAATCTCGTTCTGTTATCTGATGCGGCGAACCAAAACTGCTAGCGATTTTTGTGCGGCATCGTACCCCACTTGTAGGGCGCAACCTTTTTGCCGGATGTCATGCATTGGACTTCCAATACACCCCACACGTACCCAGTATTATCTTATGGGCTTGTTCTCTTCACGCCCTCTGTTTCTTAACCCCTTAGCTTTGAGTGTCGCAACCAACCCCATGCGGAAAGTAGAAGATTTGTTTCTAAACTTTGGGAGCGGAGGGTGAGAAGGTAAGGATTGCTGAAGTTACACGTTTGGGATGGCCACCGCCAGCGGTAAACATGAATTTGCATTACCCAGAGTTAATTTTATTCCTTCCCTATTTTTCGTTCGTAGAAGCCAAGTTTTTTTGTGTTTTTTGGAAAAAAGAAAATTAGGTAGCATCATGGTATAATTTCGTAATTTTATACTAAATATTCGTAAGTAAGATTTCGAAGATGCCACATCACAAGAAGGGCAACTGGTGCCCATTGGCCCTTCTCAGTGGCAACTGGTTTGGCAGCAGCCAAACGACTCCATACAGGAGAATGTGTCGTACCAGGTGTCTGTGCGGATGAATTCAGCGACCACTTGCCAATTGACTGTCCACAGTGTGCAAGTGAAGCGTGCCATTAATACTCTATTAATGTTGGTGTAGGATAAAAGGGTGGATGATTGGAGTAATTTGCCTTTTTCTTGCACAGAGGTTCTCTTGGAGGGCCGCCGACTTAACGAGGAGTTTCGCAGGTTTCCTCCAAGGCTGCATTTTATAAGTGGCGGGAGGGCATGCAAACGGAGATGGCGACGACCGCTCAACAAATAGCAGACGTGATGTTCAGCAGTTTGGCACCGGTGAAGCGAGAAAAAGAAACCTTGCATAATAACCAAATCATTGTGGACAACACGACTCTCCAAAATATAGTGCAGATGACGGAGGAGCGCGCACCCTATTGATGCGCAACAAGTGCGACAGCAAGCGGATGATCAGGCAAGGGTAAGAGGTGCTGAAGTAAAAGAACTCTTTCAACATAAAGGCATATGACTTGGAGAGGAACTCTGGCACTGCGCGATTCTGAGGAAGTTCCTTTTTGAACAACGTTTCCAATCTAAATTGGAAAAGTCGGGGGAGAACATACTTCCCTCCAAGTGAAAGTGGATAACTGGGATGCCCTGAATGCCTTTCTAGCCAATACGGCAACAGATGTCAAGAACATTCGGTCCAGTCAGCCTTCAGCAGACGCCTTTTTTATGGTGGCGATTGGTCAGAACACCAATTTGCAGGAGAAACATGAAAGGACGGCTTTCAACACTGGGAAACAACCCCTCCAGATAAGCAATGGTCAAAGGACAATGTTTGGTCTAGTAGAAAAGCTGTCTGCACAGGCAGTGCGCCACCATACAATTATCACGTCGCAGGGAACACAGAAGAAGACACAGGACTCGCAAGATGGTAAGGAGATATCCCATGCTTGTTTAGAGGATGATCCCTTTGGAAGAGTCGAGTCCCGGGGTTTTCCTGCGTTTGACGGTTGCGATGGTCACATTTGGCAACGCCATTGCCAGGGTATGGATTCGCCAGAGTTTTCTGAGTTTTTGAGGAAGTTGCTCCTCAACGGTAACAGTTCTTTGTATAAAGAGTATCGGATAGCCTTTAATGAATTGCATGAA